>OZ010738.1:11290413-11302913 GCA_963932295.1 Tipula lateralis | reverse complement strand
TTGGTTTGGTTTAATACCATTATAAAATTGTTCATTTTATATGTATGTAAAAAAAATCACAATCTATTTTAAATTTAATAATTTTTTTTATAATTTTATAAAAATTATTTCAACTTAAATACGCGGTCGCTTAAAGTATAGATGTATTTGTGTTCATTGTGTTTTTTTTTGTTACGGCGTAGTAGATTTATTTAGCTTTAAAATACCAATACTCTCTTTCTTTCTCGTTTTATAATAATAAAGATAATATGGCTATTCAACAGTACGAAGTTCATTGATTTTTCTGTTTTTTTTTGTTTTGTTTAAGGGAAATTGGTTTTATTTGTTAGGCGTTATTTTTTCTATTAAATAATAAGTATTTTAAGAATATTGAGATTTAAAGTTTCTAAAATGTTTTACAATCAGCTATTATGGGTCTCACCTTATCAAAAAATGTGCCATGACATATGATTTAGCTTATTCGTATTATTTTACAATAGGTTCCTTATCTAACTCATTTCCCCATAATAGTATGTTTTCTATGTCAACGGCTTTTACTACTTACTTTTTCGGATGATAGTGGTTACAGCAGCGTTTGATTGATTGTGCGAGATTTTGCGAAAAGTCTTGGGTTGCGTGTATAGGAGAAACACACAATTATATTTACTAATTTATAAAGGTGACAGAACTCATGAAGTGACTCAAAATCATTGACATGGAATTACGTAAATTAAATGGTTTAGTTGTTCATACCGTAATTAAAATGTAAAAGCAAAGTGATGTACTTCGCTCCAAAATGTTTATAAATATTAAAACCAAACAAACGACGAAGAAGAACAATTTTTCATTATGTACATGCAATAAGAATTTATTTGAATTATCTTCTATTCTCTACTATTTCTATTCCATGTAATGTTATAAAATTTTAGTTGAAAGTAGACTCAATATTTCATTCAATAAAAATAAAATGAATGAAATTTCGTCATTAATATAACAAACACTCCCATTAAAATCTCATAGCCATTACTATGTAATCGACGACGATAATAAATAAATACAATTTAAAATATTTTATCCCTTATAAAAAATATTGATAAAATTAAATTAACTGACCACCAACATTGTCATAATAAATGTTATATTTTTGTTGTTGCATTCTTTAACTACAATTGTTAAATGATAACAAGAGATTCAAATTTCAAATGGAATATACAATGTCACAAAATAATTTTTATATAATGTGCATAAACCTCTAAATTTTTAAAGTAGTATTATTGAAAAAGCTCATATTCCGTTTACAAGAATCACAATTTTTCCTCAACTAAATTATAAAAAAAAGCTGGATAATGTGTATACAAATACATACAACACCAATATAAAACAATTTAAGAATAAAAAATACATATGTAGTAAAACTCTTCTTTATACATACATTATATGATATTTTCTTAAAGTCGACGGGATCCAAACACGGAGCTATTTAATATTTACTTTGATGTTTCTCCGACGTGACCTTACTCTTCTTTCTCTTTTCATTTTATATAGAGATATATACTTTCTGTCTTCTTATAGACGATGTTATATATTATTGTTGTTTGATTTTGTTTTATTTTTTAAGTTTTTTCTCCTTTAGTATTAAAAATTTCCAAGAAAATGGGTATACGATAACTATACAAGACACGGAGATACATAAACAAAATAATTTCTGTGTTTGTTGTTTCTTAATTTTACCAGTTATGAATATTTCTTAAATAACATGAAAGAAAACGCAAAGAATCTTTCACGAAAAAATGTAAGAATGTTTTACACTGTTATAAAATGGTATACTTGTACAGATTTAGATCAATTTTTAATACGATAATTAAAACTGAACGATTAATAAAAAATTGCTGTTGTTTAATTAATAACGAAAACCTGGTTTTTTAAAAATATCATACATCATTATTATAAGGATATTATTTATTTACATATGTTTTTATATGTGCTCAAGTATTTTACTATGCTTGTCCATTGATAACAATTAAAATCAATTTGATTTATGTTTTTCATTTATGTACTTTTGATTTTATTCATAAAAAATACAATATGTGTTTATGATCTACTGACCTTTCGCTATCACTTCGTATATAAAAAAAAATTGTAAATATATAAATTTTCGGGGTTTACTTGAAGTTAAATAATATATTTTAACTTTATTGTGATATATATATATATATATATATATATATATATATATATATATATATATATATATATATATATATATATATTTATATATAAATGTATATATATATATATATATATATATATATATATATATATATATATATATATATATATATATATATATATATATAAATATATTTATTTATATATATGTATTTATTTATATATATTATATATGTATATAATATATATATATATATATATATATATATATATATATATATATATATATATATATTTATATATGTATATAATATATATATATATATATATATATATATATATATATATATATATATATATTTATATATGTATATAATATATATATATATATATATATATATATATATATATATATATATATATTTATATATGTATATAATATATATATATATATATATATATATATATATATATATATATATATATATATATATATATATATATATATATATATAAATACATATAATAAGTTTGTACAAAAATATAGTATACTTTTTTAAATTATTTGTTAAGATAACGTAAAATAAAGCGCCAAATTGAAGTGAGAGAAAAGATAGTTAATCCTTAATGTTAAACTTTTCATGAAAAATGTTACATAGATATTTAAATTAAATCATACTAAAATGCATAACAGGAATTTATTTTTTATTAATTTCTCATAGTTACCTTTCTGTTAAATATAAATGAAGTCAAAATATATACCAAAGTTTTAGACGATGTTTTTGTTTTAACGATGATTTCCTTCTCGTTTGCTATGACTGTTTTCCTCCCAGTCATAAATACGTTAGACATGACTTTACTTCGTAGTTGATTCACTGGATGTGGTGCACTCTGTTTAACTGAGGTTTCCTTTCTACCATGTAGTGATGGATTCGTGAAAAACCTCAAAACACGTAAAAAATTGATTCTTACTATCGGTATGTAACTTAACTTTGATAGACTCATACGTCTACTGGTCTGAAACAAAATCGAATTAGTGACCAATGTTATCTAGTTTCAACAATGAACTATTCCATAAATAAATGTAAGATATTGTGGTATCGTTCGAAATATGGCATTAAGCAGTTCACTTGAATAGGAACGACGGTTTTTTTGGAATATTTCTAAATCGATCCAACTTTTTCAATATTTTGTTTAACAGAATTAAAAGTTTTGATTAAGCAGTAAATATTAAAGGAAAAACAAATTTATTTTTTCATGATTAATTTTGCTTTCTTGTTTTTTTCTAAAATAATGGTAAATTTGAATGTTCACTTGAATAAGAAAGACTTACTAATCTTAATAAAAAGTTATTGTAATGACTAAAAATTTTATTAAATTCGATTTATTTTTAAAAATTAATTGAGTTTACATGGTTTTAATAATGTGTACTACTTCCTTTATTAAAAATAACTTCATACAACCTACTTGAGATGGAGTCACACAAAGATTTTTAATAATCTAAAGAAATTTGGTTCCAGGCTTCATTTATCGCCTTAATAAGGTTTTCTTTACTGTCGAACTGTCGACCACCTTTGTAAACTTTCCGAGACAGCCAACCCCACACGTTTGCCATGATATTGAGATCAGGAGAATACGGAGGCCTCGGCAAAAGCTCTACATTTTGCTGCGATATCCATGATTTGATTATGTTAGCTGTATGGATAGGGGCATTACCATGCTGATACATCCATGGCAATGGCCCAAAAGTATCATTCAAGCGAGGAAATGCTTCTTCGAGGATGCTCTTGTAAGTTGCTGCGGTAATTTTTCCAGTTGGAAATTACAAATCTCCCGGACTATAAAATGATATAGCCCCCCACACTATAACGCCCCCCACACTATAACGGTTGTGGTGTTTTGCTAAAAACTTTTCCTCTTTTCGAAGGTCGTGAAAATAATAATTAAACCCATGGGGCCATCAAGGTTAAATTTCTTCTCATCAGAAAAAACGACACGTTTCCATTTTTCAGCCCATGTCATATGCTGCCTCGAGAAATCTAACCTTTTCTGTTTCCTCTTCTGATTTAGAGGTGGTTTCTTTTGGAGCTTTCTCCGAATAAGGTGATCTGCTTTTTTAATTACTCTCCATACTGTTATTCGGCTGGCCTCCACACCAACTCTAGCTTTAATTTTTGCACAAGATAGTGCTCAATTGGATGCTGCCCTTAGTATGGCCCTCTTGTCGGCTGCAGGTGTGGCCTCAACAGTTCGGCCTTGTTTGAGCCATATTCTCTTGGATTTTTTGTAAAATTGAAGATAACAGTCTTACTTCTCCCTATTTTATCTGCAATTGCTTGTAGAGAATAATTTTCGCTGTGTAGTACTTGAATTTGGGCTATTTTTTCCTTACTAAGTTTTTCCTCGACCCATATTTAAATTTTTTTTATGTTAAATTGGTAACCTTTTTTAAAAAATTAATTTAATTTAAGTTTAAGTTGCTAACACTTCAAATTTATTGATAATATGGTCGTTTCTATTCAAGTGAAACAAACAAAAATCACACTTTTTAAGAAAAAACAAAATAAAATAAAATTCTTCTGGCCTACTAATTTATTTTTATTTAAAAATTATGTAATTTTAAACAAGTGCTAATCCTGTAAAAGTCAATCTTGGAAAAGTTGGACCGATTTTAAAATAATTCAAAAAAACCGTTGTTCCTATTCAAGTGAACTGCAGTGTATATACATTATATAATAGGTATTTTAAATTTTAATTTTTGCAATGTTATTAAGAAAATTTATATTTTACCAAATTTATCATTGTGATTTGTAAAAACATTATGTATAAAAATAACATGTCTTAATTCTTAAATGAAAATTCTTTAAATAGCCAAGTTGATTCTGTGACTGCATTAGAACTGGGGAGTTAGTTTATTTGAAAATATCGTATGTGATATATATATATATATATATATATATATATATATATATATATATATATATATATATATTTATATATATATATATATATATATATATAATATATATATATATATATATATACATATATATATATATATATATATATATATATATATATATATATATATATATATATATATATATATATATATATATGTATGTATATATAAATATGTGTATATATATATATGTATATATATATATATATATATATATATATATATATATGTATATATATATATGTATATATATATATATATATATATATATATATATATATATATATATATATGTATATATATATATATATATATATATATATATATATATATATATATATATATATATATATATATATATATATATATAAATATATATATTTATATATTATATTTATTTAAATAATTATAAAAGGTCAATCCCATTTTGAACTAATGTACTCATTTGTTATAAAGTGCTTTGTGTAAGTGATATTTTTTCAAATAAATGAAAGTCTTAATAAATTTTATTAAAAATATTATTTCTATTTATAAATTAATAAAATAATTGTATCTTATCTTTATATAAACGCAATATAACACCTGATTGATTCATTATGAATTTCACGACTGAATTAAATTCGTAATATTTTGTGTGAATTAATTGAAGATATAGAATATAGAACAAAAGTAATAGAATATAGAACAAAAGTATTCTAACTAATAACTTTTCTAAATGCTTTACAAAATAAAATTTTATTGTCATTTGACACATATAAAATACCTGATTATATTCTTCCGCAACCATTTTGTCTGCTATATAATTTTCAATTTCTAATACCAAAAATTAATTTACATAACATGTTCTTAACAAACAAGCTAAAAATTCTGATTGAAAATTTTATTTTGTTTTGTATTTATGTATTTCGTTTCTTGAAGTAATTTTACTGACTTTTTGTATAGATAAATTCTTTTAAAAAAATCAACACAATACGGTATGAGAGAATTTATATAAAGATTTTAACCGCGTATGTTGTATTAAGTGTATAATATATTGATGGCTTAAATCAACACATTAGTTAATTACAATGTACATCTATCTCTCTATATATGTACGAGTATTATTATATCTATAGAACGAGAGCGTTCAAGAACGTGATCATAATGAGTTATATTTAGACTACGAGTATTTAGGGTGATCGCGCTTTTTACTAATTTTTACATATGATAAATCTTACATAAGATTACATTTATTATATTAAAACAGTAATTTTGATTATTTCTAATAAAATAATATTTATGTATAACTTGGAAAAGAACTTAATATATAAATATGTTTATATAAGCCATACATCATGTATACATAATAATAAAGCTTAAAAAAGCTAGCTATATATTGTTATTGGTATCATGAACCACACGAACCATTCTTCCTCGAATTAGTTTTCGTACAGTTTCAAGTGAACGTTTCAAGGCAGAAAAGGAAATTCAAAATTTAAAAATAATCTCAATTAAGCTTTATATAATTAATTATTTTCGGGACACAAAAATAAAGTAGATGATGATGGATATGTATGGAATATGCTTAAAGTTATTTTTCATATTATATAAATTTATGTGTTGCTATGGAAATAATAGTTCTGACACATCGTTTTTTCCATAACATTGCTACTCTAACTGGGTATGCTAGTCTTCATAAATATTCTTAATCTAATGATAGATATAGCTAAAGCCATATGAAACCAGGACATATTCAAACGCAGGTTAACGCCGAGATTAGTTAGTTTGAGAAATCTAGTGGAAAACTTTACTATTTACTATTCTATTTGTACTGATGTGTCTTATATGACAGATTAGAACTTGTAAATGGTAAAAATTAGCATAGGTTCTTGATATTTAGTAAATGGTGTATGTATCGTTTTATTAACTAACTTAAGAGTGTTGTTCTAAAACAATTGGTTATAGTAATTTTATTATTGCGTTAACTTAAACTTATTCAGAGTTCACGAAATAACATCACTCTAACATACTTCAACAGCAATCCGTTCTTCACAGTTTAAAGGACAAATAGATTTGTTTAAAAGATAATTGGTGTATAATCAATTTGACTAAAAGAACAATTGATTTAAAATCAATTTAAGTAATCTAGAAAGAGTAGATTTTTTATGTTTTTGATTTTTTGGTGCCATGTACTAAATAACTAAAACGTTAATTCAATAATTTAGAATTTTGCAAATCTAAATTAATTAACCTCACCTGAATCGAACGTGATTCTATTTATCAATCTGATAAAATAAAGACGGTTCAGAGTAGCACTATAAAACTACACGTTACAATGGTAATAGAATCCAGATCGCTGCAAATTCTCAAGGCATTTAACGATGTTTGATACAGGTATATTATATTTTACTCTTTTTACAACATAGTTTTATAACATTTTTATAACATAAGTACACCGTAAAAAAATCATCTGATTTATTATTCTTTCCATTTGATCCTTTCTGAATTGTACAAAGTGTTAATAAAACTGATTCGTATATGTATTAGCTATGTAATTTTATACCCATATAAAATCGAAATAGTTTGTTTTAATCCCGTCACTCAGGCTCGTTGGCCCATTGTGAGATCCCTTCCCAGACGTACACTTTCATAAATGTGATTTTCGGTAATAACTACACAAAATAATTTCCCTAAGAAATGCTTTGTCATTATGTGTCCAAAAGACAAGTTGCCGGCAGTTGTGTGTCGGCCCACCACACTCCATATTTTACAGTGTCCAGAAGCACCAAGTAGGCGAGAGACTGTTTGCGCTGCTTTTCTTTGTAAACGATGAACCAATAGGAATTAAAGTAGTCGGTTTAATCGAATGAAATACGTAAATTATTAATACATGAACTGGCCCTTTTCACACATATAGTAGTGTCTGACATCTTGTGGAGGAAAATAACCATATATTCCTAGGTGATTCAATATGTAGATACGTTATACTTTATTTAACAATTTTTTAAGGGAAAAAAAATCATGCGTGTTTTCTGTGATAAAATAAATTTACATAAACAGTTTTTAATCACATTTGGTTTGGTCAAGGAGATTGGGGCATTTTAAAGGCGAATAGAAGCATTTCGCATGTGCAGCACGATAAAAATTGTTCATCTATTTATATAGAAAGGGATAAATATAATTGAAATATCTTAGACACATATATACTTTATATGTATCTTCTAAGCAAGTTCACTTATGAATAAAAGTTAAGATTGTTTCGAGACAGATTATGTCTAAATTGGACAAATCGGCTGATTATTTATGGTATAAAACAAATTCTATATTATTGCTTTATTATTTTAAATTAATCATTTTCGTCTACTGACTATCAATTTTTGCAGTGGCTGTAAATATTACAAAACAATATTTTTATCCAATTGCAATATATTATATTGTACCTACTTTAATAGACACTTGAGATCCATTTTATAACGGAAAACATATATAAAAGAGTATATGAAAAATCATATTTGTATTAACTTTTTGCAAATGAGATGAAAATCGCGTAAATATGGCCGTTTCAATTTTTATTTTTTATTTTAATAAACATTTCAATATCCACGTTTTCTCGCTATATAATGTGCAGTCTTCTTTGCGTTATCATTATTATTTCGCTTTTGGATCTAATCCTATGTATTTGTGTAATATTTGTTATATTTGGTGTATAATAATAAAATGGAGATATGTTTGAATGTGTTTTTACCTAGAATAGAAAAACAACAAAATATAAATATACTGTATTTTTGTTTTAATTTGATATAAGAAACAAATACAAGAAACAAAAAAACCATTTATTTATGTTGAAATTAAATACAAAAACAACATTTTTTTTACAATAAATTGGTTTGCATGGGCGGAGCAAATTCTTAATTAATGTATATTTGCAAACAAGAAATAAAATATGAAAATTTTTCCATTTAAGAAAAAATTATTGATGAATAATGATGAATTTTTAAAGTAATTTATTTATTGGAATTTATTGTTAGGTTAATCTTCATTAAATTAAAGATATATGAGCGATATAACTTAATGTTTGTGCACAAAATATGCATTCGCTTATTTAAATATTAAATGTGGTGTTTTTTCTTTGGGTACACAGTAAAAATTTTCATTGAAAATTACGTGAATTTTCAAGTGTGTAAATTTGCCGAACTGGTTCATGTAAAAATGCATAACCTGTTAAAATTACATTGTTATGTAATATTCAATTTTGTAGATCGTAAATTTACAAGTAAAGTCATGTACCTGTTTGCATGAACAAATTTGTAATTTTTCAGGATATAAATTTATTTACAAGAAATAACTTTGCAGATTAATGGTTAAAAGAATGTAATTTAGCATTAAACCCCTATAATATTGAAAACTATTGCTTACATTTAATAAATCAAACTCTATAAAAGATTTTGCATAAAAACTACTTCTGTGAATATGGAGTGCCCAGTCAAAAAAGTCATTGCAGGTGGTTCAGACATTTCTCTTCGACCATGCTTATTATTCTATAGGCCCTAGATATATCCGACAAATTAGACTATGACTGTGATAATAATACTTTATATATAATAATGTTGTAATAGACTAGCAAAGTTTATCCTGACGAATAAAATCAATTAAGTTTTGGTTTGTAAACTTAGTTAGTTCACACAATTTTGCATAAAATATTTCTTGGTTACATTAATTTCTCTCAAATTTAAAAAAAAAAAAAGAATAATAATACATTACATAGAATAGATATGTAATTTTACTATAAATATCTTTCAATTTTAAAATCCTGTTGAATAATACAAATATAATATATTTTCCATAAGAATGTGTGTAAAAATACTATTATCTTGCTTTATTATAGACAATTTTAAAATTTACATTACAAAGTCACCCAAATTTCTATTGAAAATTCAATTTATTTTTTACCGTGTAGTTTAGTTGTTCAATTACTCGAATTTAATTAGATTAAATACAATGAAGGTCCGACCAAATGGTGTAGTGGTTAAATCTACCTGAACGGAAGGTACTGGATTCAATTTACGATATGGACGAGAGAATAAGGGGTGCAAAATAAATGTTCCATCAGATGATGATCAATAATCATCATCTGATGGTAAATCTATTTTGCATCTATCTAGCATTGGCCAAATTAGGTTCAAGTAAACTCGGGTTCCTCGATAGATGCAGACGATTTTTTTAGATTGCATCAGGTTCTCCCGATATATAAAACCTTTATTAGACCGTGTATAGAATATTGCTGTCAGGTTTGGGGTGGATCATATGTGGTGCTCTAGTTGCTCCATGTTGCAGAACTCATCGTGTTCTATAGATTAATTAATGGTAAATGTTCTGCAGAATTAAAAGAGAAAATATCACCATTAGTTACGCCAGGACGGGTAACACGAGGAACGGTTAATGCACATAGGTTTACGATGAAGCTGCCGAAACCTCGAACTGAAGATACAAAGCGCGAATTCATTTATCGAACATCTAAGAAGTGGAATTCGTTGGCTGGTTTTTAGTTTCCCTTTGAGTATAAAATGCACAAGTTTAAGGCAGCTATCAACCTTTACATGAAGGATCGCGCATTGGTGGTTAAAATAGGTTCGTAAGGTCTCACGTTGAGACGCGATAACGGCCGTTTACAGCCTCTAAAAGTTAAGTTAAGTTGATGTGGCTGCTGTCGCACACTTAGACCAAATTTGATCCGTTGTGATACCACTCTATACGGCTATAGGTCCGTGTCTTTTCGTAGAGCCATCTGCGCATTGCATAGCTCCATGTCAGTCCTATAGTACTGACATGGAAGATGGGTCGGCCCAAGGATTCTAAACACGACAGAGGATCCAGATTATGTTTATTTTTCACCGATGGCACCGCCCAAACGATCGAAGGTGAAAAACCCATTTTGCATCCTGCCTCGATTCGGATTCGAACCCGGTACCTCCCGCTCCAACTGCCGCAGCTTTAACCACTGCGCGACCTGGGCGGTTTACAGTCTCTAAGCCATAGAAAAAAAAATTATCATGATTCAAAAAACATGAATTGTTCCACCATTATTTTAATCTTAATAAATATTTAATTTCAGTTAGTCTACTATTAGAAAGTACAATATCCTTAATTTATTTTGATTGTTTCATCAGTAATTAAGGTTGATGGTATTTTAAACGAAGTTCGTATTCCAGTTTCATATACATATTATCACAAAAAAGTTATTTAATTTTTTTGACAAAATTTGATGCAAATTCTATGTCCCGCAGTTTATAAAATTTTTTAAATTACTGACAACAATTTTCTTATAAAATCAAACAACTTCTAACCTAGCAAGAAAAATGTCAAGAAATGTATTTTAGCTGGTCACAACAATCATACCAACCGACCAAATAGATATACATATCGATATTCATAGCATGACAGGACACATACATAGTTAAAACGCTTAATATAGCTGAAAAATATATTTTTCCAATTATTTCGTATAACAATAATTTTATTAATCCTTTTTGTTTAATAAGAAAGAAACTTTTAAAGTATATATATATATATATATATATATTTATATATATATATATATATATATATATATATATATATATATATATATATATATATATATATATATATATATAAATATATATATATATATATATATATATATATATATATATATATATATATATATATATATATATATATATATATATATATATATATATATATATATATATATATAGTGGTGTGCAGTGAAATAGCACACTATGTATTTTTTTCATTAAAAATAAAACTTTTTTAAATTTTACTTCAAATATCTCAAATGAAACAAAAGTAAATTTCTTTGGTTCTGACGGCCGGCACTATGTTCGACGTCCACCGAATACAAGTTTGTCGCCACAGTATCCGAAAAAAACAATTAAACATGGTGGCGGTTCTATTATGGTATGGGGCGCTTTCTCGTGGTACGGTACAGGTCCAATTTATTGGATAAAAGATTGTAAGACAGCTGATGTTAACTTTAAAATATTGAACGACGTGTTGCTCGAATATGCTGAAGACGCCATGCTGCATGGCTGGATTTTTCAGCAATATAATGACTCGAAGTATCCCTCGAGGAAGACGAAAGCTTGGTTTAGGGAAAATGAAGTGGACGTTTTGCAATGGCCAGCATAGTCACCCGATCTGAATCCGATCGAGAACTTGTGGAATCAACTTAAACCAGCCGTTAGCCACAGAAAATACAGCAATAAGGACCAATTATTTAATGTTATTAAAGAATAATGGGAGAAAATACCTGTTATTAAATACCAGAAGCTTGTGGATTCCATGGACCGCCGATGTGACGAAGTGTTCAAGAGAAAAGGTCACACGACTAAATATTAGTTAGGATAAC
>OZ010738.1:11289041-11290213 GCA_963932295.1 Tipula lateralis | reverse complement strand
ATACAAATGAGCATAAGAATATATATATTTATATATATATATATATATATATATATATATATATATATATATATATATATATATATATATATATATATATATATATATATATATATATAATATATATATATATATATATATATATATATATATATATAATATATATATATATATATATATATATATATATATATATATATATATATATATATATATATATATATATATATATATATATATATATATATATATATAAATAAATATAATTGTATATATATATATTTATATATATATATATATATATATATATATATATATATATATATATATATATATATATATATATATATATATATATATATATATATTATGTACTCAGGCATTTTAATCCGAAATTGATAAATTTATTTTTACTTCTGCTTGTTTAGGGTTGCCAATGTAAGAAAAATTTCCTTCTCTATTTGTTCTATAATTGGAAACAGCAGTACATTTTTATTTTCACATGATCAACACAATTTTAATTTATTTTTGGTATAACCAGTAAAACTTTAGTTTGTTTTTTGAATATCCAGGAAATATAATTATTAGCTACACGTGGATTGATTTTTGCACGTGGCAGTACTAAATATTCTAAATTTGTAATTCGTAATTTTTTTTTATAACGAAGAACACCCGAGTGCTTAAATTATTTTCAATTTGGCTGTAGATAGTAGAAAGAAAATACGAATGTAGGAATGAAATGAAAATATCGGACTTTTTCGGTATCGTTATTTATTCGGGTTAATTTAAAATTAGTTTGGCTGGATGCGTGGTGAGCGATAGCTCATACATAGAGTATTGAAGAAGAAATATTTGATTTTTAATTTTTTTTTTATTTTGCATTCAAAGAAAACATCGGTGTCTGTGTATGTGTGTGTGGAAAATGGTGTCGCTATGTGAAAAAAGTGTTTTAATTTTTGAAAATGGATAAAAATGTAAAAATTATTTATTGTGAAATATTAATAATGGTTCGTATTTCATATAAAAGCGATAAATTAAAAAATTAGTGTCAATAATTTTATTATAAAGTATAATAAAATGAAAAAAATTGTTTAAGAAGCATGTGCCGCTTGTTTCTTATTTTGGGTGTGAGAAAATTAGTTGTTTACACGAGCGCCATTTTGTTTTTTACT
>OZ010738.1:11036541-11284041 GCA_963932295.1 Tipula lateralis | reverse complement strand
TAAAGATCTTGTTGATAAAATAAAATAAAAAATTAGAATGGAATTCTAATAAACTAACTACGGAAAAATCAATATAAAAATGAATGAATACGAAACGAAACTTGTTTTGTTAAAACATATTTTACATTACAAAACTGTATTTTTAATATTAATTATAAAGAATTTCATTGAGTTGTCATAACTTTGGAATGTATTACTTTTTGTCTCTTTTCGTTTTGATTCTGTTAGTAGTTATGATATGTATATGTATAAATTGGAAACAATTAAAATATATATATACATATATATATATATATATATATATATATATATATATATATATATATATATATATATATATATATATATATATATATATATATATATATATATATATATGTAAATAAATTTAATAACGTGGTACATCTACCGGGTGTATCAAAAAGTTAGGACACGTTTCGGGAAATAAAAATAAATAGTATTGTACTGTTCGTAAATGAAATTTATATTTTACATAACTGTGTTGGAGTTTACATGAAGAAACGAAAAATATTCATCATGTAGACATGGTAGTGTGGACAGAGGCATATTATTTTTCTGGAAATTTGATTGAAATAAATTATTGTACTAATACATAAGTTAATACAATAATTTATCCAATACTTAAATTGAAAAACGTCAGTTTTTAACAAATAAAATAGTTTAATGTGTGGCAAATTTACTAAGAAAATACTGACGAATAACGGGAAACCCTTGAAGCTGCAAAAACAATTATTGCTACAATGGTGTAATGCTACAATTAACTGGTTAAATTTATAATCAACTCATAGTATAGTGCTGCTTATGATAAATATCATTCAAAATTTGCAACAGAATATGTTAAATAAATCTTATGGGTAAATTTATAGTACATACCATATTTATATTCTTAATAGTATGTGTTGCTTGCTATTTATGTTAGTTTAATTTTGATCAACACCACCCTGTCTACAACAAAATAAAATAATTTTTTTAATTTTATTTATTTTCGTCGTTATCGTTGAGTTTCCGAATAAAATGTAAAACATAAAATATGTCGCGCTTTTTATTTATGTAAACATGTGCTAGTGCGTTTCTTAAATATTACGCCATTTTCGTAATTCGTTAATTTTTTAACGTTTCCTATTAACACGTGATTATTATTTATATTTAAATTAGCGACCAATGCACGAATAAATTTCTTTTTCATTTCTTTAAATAATGATTTTTTTGTAAAATTATTAAGAAGTTTTAATTCGTATTATATAAAAAGTAAAATTCATACATATCAATATTACGAGTATAATGCCTTGCAAAATGTAAGTAATAGCCAAAAATAGCATATATATATATATATATATATATATATATATATATATATATATATATATATATATATATATATATATATATATATATATATATATATATATATATATAAATTTTAATTTAGTTAAATCAGTTCCAAGGTTAAAATATGTATGTGACTAAAGTAAACGAAATGTTGTTTTAGAAGTATGGCTTTTTGATGATGTGGTTTAGTTCTTTTTTAATTTTTATATTTTTCTCTGTAAATTTTCGAATCAAAGGGGGAGCCAGATTTTTTAAATGTATCGAAATTTTTTCAAAGTTGATCTATTATTAGTCTGTTAAGTCATAAGAATGTTTGCATGTATAGTTGAAATAAGTTTTATATAAGTACTCCTCGTACTTTTGTGTTAAATGAATACATAATTCATTGTCACTATTTTAAATGTAGTAAACTGATGTGGATGCATTGTTATTTTCAAACACTTGAATGAATTGAAGTAAAATAAAATTTATTCTTAAACAAACTTTAAATTTAGTTTAAATTGTAAAAAAAGGCAAGAAGCTTCATTTACTTAAAATAATATAAGAAAGTAACATTTATTTTTACGAAGTCTTTTCATTATTATTTCATTTTGTATCGCCAATTGCAGTGCAATGGTTAAGAAATATTTTGCCTATTATATTTGTTTTGTACAGTTCCGTTTACCAGTTTTGAATATGAATTTCATACTGAAACGTATAAACTTTAATTTGATAACATTTATAAACTTTTAAAATTTTAATGATAACATTATATACAAAAAATTAAACTCAGTATTAAATTTTATAATTTTTTTGGAGAAAAATGACATTAAAATATAAATGGACGTAAATTACATAAATTATGTTATGTTTAAAAGTAAAAGTTATTTATGAAATAACTAAATCTCTAATATTCACTTGATTTGATTTTCGTGGCCATAAGAAAACTTGCATTTAATTTCCTATTTCAATGGTCTTTATTTATTATAAATTATTATTTCTTGATTATAATGTATATTAATTTATAATTAGTAAAATTATAAATTAAAATACATTTTAAACAAGAGTTTTTATTAAATTGAAATTTTATAAAAATATTAATGGAAACAACATTCTTACTTTAAATATTCGTAGTTGTTGAAATCTTTCTTCCTTAGGAAAATTAAATTATATTTAATTTTATATTATATCAATTTAAAAACGTTTTGAACAATGTTTAAGTTATTTATATATTCATGTTAAATTAATTATTTGAATATAAATAAATATTAGTTCTACTGTTATAATAAAATGAGCACTATTATTAGGGTATCATAATGTATCTAATAGTGTCAATGAAATTATACGATAAATCCGTTTTCTCTTTCTATACATATTTGAATTTAATAAAAATTAACGTTATAATTCGCTTATATTCTAAATGCACTTGTACTAAATAGTTTTTTATGATAATTTATATTTTTAACAGCTTAAAGCATCCTAATATTAAGGACCTTGCATTGACAAAATGTGACTCGAGTATACGGAAATACATTTTGGCTCAATATTTTCAATGCTACAATAAACATTATATTGTTACAGTTTTGTAACATCTAAATAATATGATATCTGTGTATTTGATGGTACTTCGTTTTCATACATTTCGATTTTTTTCTCTGTAAATTTTCGAATCGAAAGGGCGGGGAGCCAGATTTTTTAAATGTATCGCAATTTTTTTCAAAGTTAATCTATTATTAGTCCGTTAAGTCATAAGAATCTTTGCATGTATAGTTGAAAAAAGTTTTATATACTCCTCATACTTTTGTGTTAAATGAATACATAATTGTCACTATTTTAAATTTAGTAAACTACGATGTGGATGCATTGTTATTTTCATGTAGTAAACCATGATGGTACTGCGTTCCAATACATTTCGATGTAGCTTACATCAACTTATAATTAGTAGCATTTTATGATTGTTTTGATCATTTTAAGATATTTTTCAAAAATAACGATCTAAAACTTTTTTAAATCGAATTTCAACAGTGCCTTTAAAATTTTGATGATACAATTAAAACTAATTTAATTTTATTGATAGTTGAATGTTTAAATACGTCAAACAACAACTATAGCTATGTCAATGATGTATAATACGGGTAAATCAAAAGCACTAAGAAAAAGAGTTCAACTTAGGAATTAAACATATAAATAACAGTCACGATATAAACATTAAGAAAAATTATTACCACCTGAATCTAAAATGAAAAGCAGGAAAGATTTAGTCAAGTAATAATATACTCTGAACCTACCTCTACAATAAACTAAAACTAAAAATTAAAGATGTTAAAATGAATCCTGAAAAAGACAATAACTATTTATAGAGACTATTTACAAAAACATTTAAAGGATCAAAGATGCAAACACCTCCAATTAAATGCGATGGGTGTTATATTTTAACCTGAGATTTTAGTAAAGAAATCATGAGACTTCCGATTCCGATAAAATTTATTTTGTATATAGTTTTCCACTTTCAATGTAAATAAAACAGTTATTTAAATCCATGTGTTAAGATCATTCATAGATATAATTGAAAAACTGTTAATTGTATATAATTGAAGAACCAAGAAAGAGACATTATAAAACAAATGATTAATTTAAAAACGATTTTTTGAAATTTTTTGACTGGAAATTTTCGGAAAGTTTTCAAAAGGCTTATTTTGTAATGAATTATTTATTGAACGAAACAATATGGTGGTTTCATTTATTAAATAAAATTATTTCTCAACTGAATGAGTTTAAACCGATTAATTTTACTTTTAAATCAGAAACAATAAATATTATAATTTGAAACTGTTAGTTACATTTCGTCAGAATTGCAATTTCTAAGTTTGTTACGAAATTTGCCCCTCCTAACCATTAGCGTGTACTCAAGAATTCAGCAACTATTTTACACATTTGAGTTTCTCATCACGCCGCGGTCTTGAGTTCGATTCCCGCCGTTGACCAAAAATTAACATGCAACCGGATAAAAACGCGTTTGTGTGTAAAAACATTCGTTGGGCTGGCCACCTTCAATGTACACGAATCGTTAAAAAAAACTGGTTCGTAAGGTCCCACTCGAGACCCGGTGAGGGCCGTTTACGGCCTCTAAGCCATAGATTATTTTACACCTAAGCTTCGATCAGCAGGTTTGGAGACTTATTTCATAAATGGCCATTTGTTTTAATTGGCTTAAAAATATATAAAAATAATTTCGTATCACTTATTTCAAACACGTTTGTTTCATACAATGGCCAGAATAATTGTCGAACAAAATAATTTTCATCCCATTGTTAATAACGAGCGTTAGGTAAACTTAGGTTGGAACCAAATCATGCTCAAAACCAAAATACTGATAGTAACTATTTGAAAATGCAAGAAAATTGTTGATCAAATTATCGTCATATTCGTGGAAACTCCAATTTAGTAATTGTTAATGTGGTGTATTATATATATATATATATATATATATATATATATATATATATATATATATATATATATATATATATATATTTAAATATATATATATATATATATATATATATATATATATATATATATATATATATATATATATATATATATTTTCTCTCTCTCTCTCTATTTTGAATACATAAAACGATCAATATAAATTGTTAAACGACCATTATACGATTGTACCGAGATACACTCGAAAGAATATATAACGCAACGCAACCATTGCACATATTTTTCTTGAGGAAATCAAGAATCAACCTTTCAATTTTTAATCAATACAATTTAGACTGCGTAACTTCCATAGTTGTATTGATATATTAGTATAGGTATCGTAATTTTAATAGTTGTATGAAATGGTCGGAAACCATTTTGTTTACATGAAAAAGTAGTAATTTTCAGATAATATGCACCTGTCTATTAATGTGTTAACTCGCAATTCTGCGCTATGTGACCATTCTTGTATATTTTCCTTCTTATTGAATTTATTTTTATTTCTGAATGGTTATAAAAAACGAACTTTTTTTTAATTATTCTGCGGAAGAAAGAGTAAAATATATAGTTTAGTAAACGAAATTGTAGAAATTTTCGTATTTTTCGATTTATAATTTTTTTTTTTTTTGACGCATGCTCATCTATTATATTTGAACCTACATACATGTATTTCTAAGGGTAAGAGAAAATTTTCGACGAAGAAGTTTTGCTATTTCTTTTCTTAATATAAATAAAAAAAATAATGCTAATAGTAATAAAAATCAGCCCTTAGTTTATAATGGTCACTAAAAAATGCATAGTGTGGTGTGTAAATTATACTGGAGTTTAGACTTATTACGTATTTTTTAATTCATTGAAAATATTTTTTTCTCTATTTTTTGATTTATTGTTTACTCATAATTAAGTGAAATAAAATAAAAGTAGTAATGTGTATGTTTATATACGTTTATATACATTTTATATCGAAACACACACCCTTATATTTCATCTTATGTTACGCAAATTTTTTTTTTTTAAAAAATGGTTCTCCAAAAATGATGTGTTAGTTCATAAAATAAAAAAAAAAATATTTTCCTTAAGATACAACGTGACATAACCTCAATTTAGGGTGTAGTGCAAGGCGTGAAGTAAATGCGCAATATCGTTTTGAACATACGCAAATTCACATTTATCACACAAACCAAATTTCACTTAAAAATGAAAAAATTAAAAAAAGTTAGTTTTGTATGTAGATTGACAAAAATAGAATTTGAAAAAGTGTTAAAATTTGTAATGAAAAGAATCTAAAAAAAAGCCTCGTTATCTCTAGTATATAGCGCTGCAAATAAATTCAAAATGGAAAACTCAAAGAAAATTTTTATATTGAGATTTTTATATTGGTAAGTTATATATGATTCATCCCTTATTATATATTGTGATACGATGAGCTGAATTCCTGATTTTTTTGTTTTGTTAAATCTAGGTGTGTTCACACAATGTGTATTTATTTAATATAATTACATAAAATTATTGTATAAGTTTAAGGGATGATTTTAATGGATATATTCTTATTAATTCCAGGTGGCGTGATAGAATTGCTGTACTATATTCCTTTAATATTACTAACGTGTAAACAATATGTGCCAAGTTTGGATGGAGAATTTTATGATTTTCTATTACGTGTCGTATTATGTGGTTTACAAACCCCAAATTCTAGGGTAAATATAATATATATAAATTTATATCATACTTATATAGTTTATATTATATAAATTAATTAATATTTATAATAGATAATTTGCAAATATAATATAATATCATCTTCATGTGTTTGTTTATATTAACAAATTTTATTTTTCTTTAATTTAAGATTAAATTTGAAGCATGTTCAACGGTGAAATATTTATTGTTTAAAAATTTAATTAACCGTAAACGTATTTTAAATAAAATATGTCCCGTGATTGAGGAAATAATTAACAATCCAGTTGTAAATTATTTTGCAATTCAGGTAAGTCATTTTATAAATTATATTTTTTAGAAAAATTATATTTAATTTGTTATATATTATAAATAATCAATAAAGATAATATTTGAAATTGTATTTTGGCATCAAACTTGGCTGTTTTAGTTTTATTTTAATGTATCTATCACAGCCAGCTTTGATGAGCAAGATATAGTTTACAATTACAACAAATTTAATATTGTTCTCTGTCTAACATTCAACTTAAAGATTTCTATTTGGCTCACAAAACGGTTGTGAAACGTTTTTTATGCATAGTCGTATCACAGCCATTTTGATGAGCTGAGTGGAATTATAATACACCATGCATACTATTTCAGAAATAAATACAAGAATTCTACTATCAGTTCGTAAAAATAGCTGTGAATGTGTTGATTATTTCATATCACAGCCATTTTGACGAGTTCGAGGGTAGAAAATAATCTACCAGATTTTTATTAACTGTCATTAATTAATGTGTACATTGAATTTTTTTTTAAATAATTATTTCCGAATATATATTATATATGTGAATAAGAAAAATCGATTAAAACTGTATCACCTCTCAAAGTGGCTGTGAAATGATAATTTTTATAAACTCATATCACAGCCAGCTTTGAAGAGCGATACGGTTTGAACATACCAACATCTTTTTATTGTAGTTTAATTTATAGAAAATATTATATATACTTTGGAACTCACAAAGTGATTGTGATGTGGTTTTTATATTTTACTCATATCACAGCCAGCTTTGATGAGCTCAAATTTATATCTAAATCCTCTCAATAGTAACTAAATGAAATATTACGTATATATAACAATTATAAATTAAAAAATATATGTAAATCAGTACTAAGTGGTATTTTTCTATATATATGTAATTTTTAAGGTCTTGGCATGGTTGGCCCCCGCAATTGGTAAAGAAAAGACTGAGGAGTTATTTCTGGATAAATTTTTAGAAATATGTGAATGCAAATCATCGACTAGTTATAATAATTTTTATCATGCAAGGGTGGCATGTGCAAAATATTTTCCCAATGTGTGTATGGTCATGGGAATGGAAATCACCGAAAAAAAAATGGTAATATTACTTGTAATTTTTATTGTAATTAAACAATTAATTTAATTTATTAAAAAATTTATTATAGTTGAAATATTTTCTAAAACTATGCTATAATAAAGATGGTACTTTCCTGTGCTGGCAGAATTCAAAATTTTGTCAAATTTATAGTACTTCATTAGCTATTTTATCATTACTTTTATCGAATGAAGCACGCAAAGAATTAGTACCGATTTTTTTAAGACTTCGAAAAGAAGAATTGAATAAAGAAGCAATGAAGTTTTTGGCAACATTTGCAAATCCACCTGTGGCGGCTATTTGTAAAACGCAAGATGCATATTTACGCATAATCGATATACATAATGAACAAGTCGAAGAAATTTATGACGAACCAAATGTACAAATCTATAGAGAATATTATGAAAATATATTTTGTGAGTCACGTAAACAACCAATGAGCTTAACGGGGAATCACAATGTATCACCCACTGCAAAAGTGTTAGAGAATTATTTTAATTATAAAAATGAACTAATAACCGCCGAAATTTTAAAAAAATCGTTTGTCAACTATGCTTCAAATAAAGAGAATACATTACCTTTAACTCGAGTAGCATGGTGTGATCGAATTTTAAAAATGACTCTTGAAGATGCAAATCCACCAGTTAAATTTAATCTAATTGAAGATCCTAATGATACAACCACATCTAATAATGAATTTAATGAAAATAATTCATCCGATTTAGATTATTCCTCATCAGATGAGATTGTCGATCATGGTCGTGATCATGATCGTTACAGTAGCTTAAATGATAATGAAAATTCGTTATCAAATCGTTTAAGTGCATTACATAACAATAGTAAAAGTTTTTTTCTTATGAATAAACAACAAAATGATTATTCGACGGAAAGTAATCGACCGCATTTATGGAGTTCGCTATTAAAAGAACGTACACCTGCCGATTTACCCTTTATTATTGAAAAGGCTATAAAAAATAAGCAAACAGAAATGTCCGATAAAACTAAAGTATTAAATAATAATATTGCACAACGTAAAAGTAAAGGTAATTTTAAAATAAACTTAGTGAAACCTGAAAATCCACCACCCCCTGAAACACCGACAATTGAGGATTCACCACAATTTTTAACGTTCACACCAACAACATCGAAAACAATAATTACTGAATCAGTCGATAGTAATAACAGTGATGGCATTGTTATGGATGATATAGACGATGTATCAACCAATGAAATCATCGATGCCGTTAAAATGTTATCACTCGACAATGATAATAATAATAGTAATAATATTTGTAGTAGCAGTCATAGTATTAATAATGCTAATAATGATTTCAATAAAAATATTATAAATATGAAACTACATGATGATGAGGAAAACGAAGACTTGGATGATGAGTATAATTCACATCAATATTGGTATATCGCCCCAGAACTCCCACTCGACACGTCTTTAATCGAAGAATGTCGTAAAAACGAGATTAATAGTAAAATTTTTAAAACTGGATCACTGTTATCACCAACTAAATTAAATGTGTCAAGTAACAACAATAGTATTAACTATGATCAGCAATCATCGGCACATCTAAATACGAGCACAGGCAGTTTAAGTAATCACAGTAGTATAACTAACGCAATAGACGATAAGGAGCGTGATGAGACGGATAAAGAAATGGAACGAGTTAAAATCGAATTAGCTTTGGCCACATTGAAACGTGATTTAATTTTGGGACCAAAAAAATTTTGTCAAAATATTTTACCCGCAAAATTGTTGGAAAGTTATGTAATGTTAAAGCATGGAGAGAATGAATGGACTTCGTATTTATTTCCATCGGTGCTAATAACCTTAGGAAGAGAGTAAGTATTGATGAAGATTATTAGTTCGAAGATTTTTTTTTTACAAATTTATTATTGTTTTTCTAGAAATTGGAATTTTCTATGTAATTTAATGTCAAAACTGTGTGAAAAATATAAAACCGAAATGATTGAACCAATGTATCAAATAGCCTTAATATTGGGCCGTGAATTAACGCAACGTGATTTAGTCCCTATGTATATTGAATATTTTAGTGACGATGATTATAAAATTCGTTTATCGGCGCTAAAAAATTTACCGAATTTTTTAAAAGTAATCGATTTTGATAATCATGCAGAAATTCTAGTGAATTTAGAGAAATTGATTGAAATAACACGAGTGCTTAACAAAAAATGGGAGATTCGCGAAGAAATTTTACTAAATATTTTAAAGTTAATAAAAATTTATGAGAATACTGAAAATATTGAATGCCGATTGTATTTGATTGGAGTCTTATTCTTATTTTTAATGGACAATGTTAGTAGTATTAGAGAGATGGCTGGTGATGCGATTACATTACAAGCAAAGGATAGTACAGAATTTGAGTTGAAATGCATCTGTGAGATTATGCTCAATGATTTTGCTAAACATTCCCATTGGCGACGCCGTCAAAGTTTTGCTGTTCTTTGTAATAAAATGGTGCGATGATTATAATCATTTATTTTTTAAATCTCTATTTATTTTTTAAATCCAATTCTTTATTTTACAGATGGCTGAAAATTCGATTCAAGAAAAAGTTTTTGCTGATAATTTTCTAAGTCCACTTATCGATCTAGCCAAAGATAATGTGCCAAATGTTAGGTTAATTGTTGGAAAATGTTTATCAAAAAATGTAATTACCAAATGTAAGTTGTTAATATATTGAAACTTTTGACTGTTATTTATTTCGAATTTTCTCTGAATTTTAGCTTACTTCAATAAGCCGCAAACGGATGACTATGAAAAGATAGCAAGAATCATTCGAAATTTACAGGCAGACAATGACAGTGATGTTCGTGATATGTCTTCATGCGATGTTGAGTTGCTTTATGAGGGTGCCGAGAAGGACTTAAAAAATAATCCATATCTCCATGAAAAGAATGTATTCGAATTAAACTACAATGCAACCAATTATTATACATCCTATTTGGATACCATAATTGATGCTAATTGCTGGAATGGAATAAATAATGCTAGCGAAATTGTCATTTCCACATCTGAAAATTCAATACCAACTATCGAGTTTCAAAAGCAGTTTATATCAACAGATGTGACTACGGAACCCAGTGAAATTATTACAGATATCAATGTTGTTACAACAAATGAAAATTTAACAGAAGATAAAGCATTGTCAGTAGCCTTAAATATCATGGGAATGAACGGTGTATTAGAATTAGAAGATAATAATAACGATACCACATTAACAACCGTTATAACAGAAACAACAACAACTGCTTTAAATACTAACCTGGTGGATCAACAACCAAAATTTGATATAAACAATTTCACGAAATAGTGAAAACTATTTAATCCTCCAATCCGTAAGACCAGATTTAAACATATATATATATATTGCATTCTAAATCACCATTTTTTATCACATGAAGTTATTTCAGATGATGTTTAGAGAAGAATAAGAATAGAAAATATTAGTTCTTATTATTACATTAATTTTCCATATATTATACAATCACCATAAAATATGTGTATATTCATTAAAATTATTAGATAAAGAAAAAAGTAAATAATAATAGAAAGATTAATGACAATAAATATGTTTATATTATTATTTGTTGTGATTGAAAGAAATTACTATCTTATAAAATATATATGAAGAAATATTCAATAATTTTCAATTTTTAACTAAACAAAACTATTATATTATATTATTACATATTGTTAATCAGACAAATATTTTCTTTTTTAAATTTAGTTTTTATTTTATATAATTTGAAAAACAAACAAAAATTATTGTATATATACTTATTTTTTTTTAATTTGTAATAGATTTATTATTGTTGTTTTCTTTTCTAATTCGTATTTTAAAATATGCTTTTTTTGTATTAAACCAACAAAAAATTCAAATATTCAATAAAATAAACACATAATTTGTAAAAAAAATAATTAAGTGACAGTTGTTTTATTTAATATGGATTGGATAAAATTTATGTATGGTATAAATTTTCTTTTAATGCTTAAAAAGTTAGATTCGCAAATAACATTAAAGATCATCAGATAGCGAACAGTACATTTACGATTTTGCCGAGTTAGTTATCAAATAGTTTGGGTCCGATCATTGGATTAATACAATCAGAACAACTATAGTTGATTATTAACTTTTACGTTAAATAAAATTTATTTTGTTCCCAAAATGGTTAAGATTCACAGATAGCAACATCAGTAAGTTGACGGTAAATTTATTACTTCGACTAATTAATTAACAAAAAAAATAACAAATCATAATTACAAATGACATTTTTTTACAATAATTTAATATTTATACATACATACATCTTAATTAATAAAATTATAGTATATGCACATATATATTCCAAAATCGCTTAAAGCAGAGAGGATTTATCTTAAAGGAATCGAAATAACTTGTAATACTGTCACGATTTTAAATTCAATTATTTTCGGTTTGAAAACAGAATTTGTGAATATTCATAAAACTAAATTTATTGCACACAATAAAATTCACAAGTAAATTATATTTCATTTATTTTTCGCAATTATTATAATCACTATTAATTAAACACTAATATTACTTGCCGATATAACATTCAAAATAACGGTATGCACAACTCATGTCTACCAACTATAAATTCAACTTCAATCATTGTAGTAATTTCTGCTCTCATGTCTACATTTCGCAAACTTTTCATTTCTCTTCATTCGTCGTATTTGGTTACGCGTTAGTTCATTATTTTATTTTTGGTTAATCATTTTATTAAATTTCCATTAACTTTTAAATTAATCACGGTACTGTCCGATCAAACCTTTTCGTCCCGTACAGGCTCCAAACGTCCTCCACACTATATCCCCCACAAGAACTTCGTGTCGAAATTAATTACTACCGATCCCTATGACTACCTCCTTGTTACCCTTAATAGCTACTATCTCGCCATTTGAACTTTAAATTCCACTCTTTATTATATTAGCTTGCACAATCATTCTCAAGGTTCCTGAATCCAATGTTATGATACTGATCTATAGTTTTCTTCACCTTTTATCGTCAAGCTGTCTCTATCTCTGATTCGTTCATAAGAAATTTATTATTTGGCATAGTCTACTTTCTCGGCCGTTCGATTCTTCTTTTCAAATGATTTACGGTACATAGGGTATAGTGATTTCGCCTGAATTCTTTCGAGATATGACTAATTTTATCACAAATCTTTCTATTAATTTACAGGCACCGCATTGGATGATGTTGTTTGCAGTATTATTTGTAGTCTTCTAAGAACGTTGATTTTGAAGACAACACTCGCCATGTTGCAGTTTGGGAGGTGTACTAACTGATCGATACTGGCCGCAAACTACTGTAGCGTCTTTATTATTCTCTGAAATACCAGAATAATTTTCTGTAGTCCTCACGATGGTGTTGTTCCTGTCACGTCAAATTATCACGACTTCCGTGTCCACTATTCAGTTAACTGACTCGGATATATTACAAAATTAATGGTTGATATCCTCCATTAAATCGTGTTGAAACTTGTCTATATTTCGTGTTCTAGAATTTGCTGCTGCCGAGTTAGTTTTTCTTGTTAACCTCTAGTATTCTTCGTTCAGCCAACAATCTTTCATGAATGCTTTTTCTCCTTTAGGTCACTTCATTTATTCTTGGCCTGTTTTGATGTTCTATTCAAGGCATCTCATCATCATTTGTTCTGTTCAGCTCTCAATGTCCTTTGCTCTGTAATCATATCTAGTCTTCCTACACACATTTAACAATTCCATATTTCATAGTATTAAATTTCCAACTATTGAAACATTGTTTTCGTACAATATGTATATAACAAAATAAGATGCTTCATTAGAATGGGGTACCCCATTCTAATTAAATCATCACAATTGAACACGCCCATAGTTTCTCCATATTTATTTAAAATTCATCAATTGACCAAAACAACCAATCAGAGACATCTATTATTCGAGCAAATTTGTGGTTTTCTTTACTTAATTTATTCCGAATAAGTTCCACACAGAAAGCTGTGGTAAATATGCTTGTTTAATTTTAATTTAGTGTAGTGTGGCTTGTCATACTCATAAATAGTTATGAAAAAAAATATTTAGTAAATGTTTTACAAAATAATAAATTTATTAATTAAAATTATTATTGAATTAATCTTAATATAAATAAGTGTATTATAAATTAGCCAAATATATTATAATTATTTACGATGTTGAATATTGCAAAAATTTGTCGCATATGTTTAGCTGAGGGTGCAAGAAATATTTTCGATCGAATCGATTGTTCAACAAAACAAAGTGGTGGTGGTGCTGAGTGTGTTTCATCGCTGGAAAATTTATTAGAAAAGATGCGATATGTTACAATGGCACAGGTAAGCATTCTCTTGTCTGTATGTATAGAAGTTAAAAAGAAAATTGAGAATTTTTATGCAACTGTAAACGCGAGCTTTTTTTGTTTCTATTGTATGTTACCTTACACATCACTGAGGTCAATGTTTTGTTCAAGTGGTTTTTTAAATCTTTAAAAATTATAATTTGCCTGCCTCTGTTTGTATACAAAGTTGTACGCGTAGAATTTCTAAATATAGTATTGGTATTTCATCACATTGAGCTTGCGACACAGAAAACTATTTTCGCGGTAAAATTATCTATGTCGTTTTCTGTAATTTTCATTAATAAATTTAATCTATTTATATATAGATATGTACGCGAATCGGACTCCATTTCTCAATTAAAGTTTTGAATCAGCATAATATTACAATAAAATTAACACTAGAATATGTAAAATTGTAAAATAATTACTAATTCAAAGTGCCATTTCTTAAACAAACATATTTATGTAGATAACTATTCATAACTTAATGTCGTACAAGCTACGACATAGTTGCTAAAATACCGACTAAATGCGTCAGAGCTGCGTTAGGGGCATGATGCAAAACGTTGTTTACGATCTGATTACTGTCCCATCTTACATTCCACAACTATATACTGGCATGGGGCTATTTATCTCAGATAAATAAACTTTATGTATTCAGCAGTAAACAGCGATTGTTACCAGTCGAACGCTTTTTCAAATCCATTCACGACAACCTGATTAGCGATACTGTAAGGAGTAATCAAAAGCTAGCAGTTGGGATATACCATTAACCATTGTTTCAATCAGATTCAGTAGTCCTTTGATGAAAGGCGAATTGATATTATGCAAAACATTGCAGACACTTATAAAATTTCATAGAACTCGACAATTTTCTCTAATTCAATGATGGTGTATATGGCGTTTTGCGAGCTAGTAACCGGTTTGATCAACTGTACTCTGTTTTGAAAAGTATTGAAAAATTTAGTTTGCATCAAACTATTATTATGGTGAATACTTAGTTAACCTATAATCAAGGGCAAACTCGATTACTATTGTAAGGCAAAATGATCTTTGTCTTAACTCAGTGTTCAGCATCTTTACAGGCGGTAGCTGAACACACTCAAATTTACTATCGCTTAAAATGCGACCAAATTAGAATAAGTCCAAATCGATCAGATACTAATTAAGTTAGTTTGTTTCCAGATCAGGTTCTTGTATAATATGTAAATTATATCTGTGTGGTAATAAGTAGTGACTATGAGCTTGATCCAATGGAACAGTACAGTTTCCGTTTGTCTCAAATTCAATGAGTTCAAAGTATGCCATCTCTTATATTGAAGACCTAAAAGCGTATGTTAATCATACGGTTAAGGAAAATATAGATGTCAAGTATCTTGGAGTACTCATTGCAAATGATGATTGTGTGAAATATTAGAGTACATTCGGTTCTACAATTCTCATTTGGTTAGTTGCAAATGAAAGTTATTCTCTTTATTAATCAGTGTTTAATTGTGCAAAATACGAACAGATCTGATTTCCGTTTTTTCTACATTTCAGCTGTTAACCATCCATTAATTTATTTATTTTTATTTACAGATTAAAGACAATGATAGACTGCCAAAATTGTTATGTGACTGTTGCATCGTTCAATTAAATATTTCGTATAATTTTAAACGTAAAGCCATGGAAAGCGAACTTAAGCTACGACAGTACATAATTGAAAAAGGATTAGATAGATCGATAAATGATAATACGGGGAATACTGCAGCGTTATATTACACATCAAATATATCAATTATGCGCAATAATTTGGAAAATATCGAACAAAACTTCAATTCAACAAGTTTTAATGAAACGACTGCTACAACTTTATATACTGGCCCAAATGCAAATGCAACAGTAAACGAAAATAATTCACCTGAAACACATAAAATTAGAACAATTCCACATCCTGTCCCAATAAAAGAAGAACTCGTCGATAGCTCAACCGAAACGGAAAATAACAGAACAGTTGTTTCCGAACAAAATTTAACAAATCCCAATCTAATGGTAATCGTTAACGACAATAATTCCTTATTCACACAATCGATACCATCTTCAAATACATTTACCATACCATCGTCTGGTTCATCATCATTTACAAACGATAGTGATTTACGCGATTCGGAATTTTTGCGCAACTATGTACAAAATCGAATTAAATTTGATGGCGTAACCAAAAAAAATGTTAGATCGAATAAAATCAATAAACGTGGTCGTACGATGTTAAAAGTAAACCGTGAAAAATTTCTAAAGAAACACATTAGAAAAAACTTGGATAAGGTGAAAGGATCGCCAAAAGTAATTTCCAAAGTTCCTCTAGATTTGAGAAACTTAATTTTGGATCAAAAAGAAAATTTTAGTAGTGTGCTTAAAATGCGCAACCAAAATAAAAAATTATTTTACAGTTTGCGGCGAAAAGAACAACAAAATTCATTGCGAGATGGACGATCCTAGAATGATGTAGATGGTATTAAATCGGCAAATTGAACAAACTACAATATACAAATAGTGCTGACGATGTTAATTATTATGTTTTACATGGCATGTACATTTATTTATGTATTTAATATTCAAATTACGAATTACAATAGATTTTATTTAGTTTATTATTTTGTATTAAAATAATTGTATTTATACTCGATACATAAATCACTTATTCAAATAAAACACTTATTGCCTTAGCCAAATTGCCTCGAATAGCTCGAATCACTATTTTTTTTAAACCAAACAAAACGACGTTAAAGAAGTAGCCGCATCTAATGCTGGGATAGTGGCGAACTTAAAGTTGACAATCGCTATGATTGACATTTATATATGCTTTAAGCTTAGGTTCAATAACTTCTATCGATATCCGTTCTACATTATGAGAAATCAAGTATAGGTTACATAAGTCCCGAGTGTATATCATCGCTAATCCGTTAACGTGTTCTTTTCAAATAATGTGTGACGCAAAATTTATAGGCATAGTTGGCCCGTACCGTGTAAACAATCTGGTTAGATCGGTTTCGATCACGACTCAGCTCATAATACTAGGTTATAAACAAGAAACGTTAGGTCGTTAAATACAAGACGTACAGAAGCCGGCTCTTTACACATTATATCTCATAAGTTATTTCCCGGTACGACGAGGAATGAATATATTCATATCGTATTCTTCATATAGCTTTAAAACATCGTTAAAGCGGACAAACAAACTATAAGCAGTACCAGTTACCGCCATTTTGCATCCGACTAAAGAGTAACCTTTAGTAATGGCATGAATGGATGAGTTGGAATTCTACATTTTAAATTGTGTTTGTCTTGGAAGATGTTGATTTGTCAGTCCTAGCTGATATTTTATTTAAACCAATAATCAGAGAAACGAACAGGGGTTTGAAAGTTCTTAAACGCATTATTGCTTGTAGATACGGGTGTAGATACGGTTATTAGTTGGACAGCGCTGCGCGAAAGGATGTAGTATAATGGACATTCTTTACGAATTAATTTCTTATGCATTTATAGTGATAAAGGCACAGTAAAAACATAAATTATTTGACTATACGATTATTAAAGGAGGATGAGGATTCAGCCCTTATTACTCCTATCTAAATTATACGCCATTAACCATAATATCAATGTATAATGAATATTTCACATTGTTTTAGCACATACATAAACGTTATCATCATTATATGACCGATGGTATTATTGGGATACGGCTTAGTTACAATTATGTACGGAGTGATTACGTCATTTTACCACGCAATTATTGTTGATTCTTAATAAACTGAACTGGCTTGTTAAACTTCAAAAAGGAATTGATTACAAACTAAACTGAAAAATCATTTTGCCGGAAATGAATAAAATCATAAACAGTTACAGTAACAATACTGCAATGAATACTTTTAAAATTGTCCCAATTTAGAGCTTATCTTATCAGTATTACTATATAAATATATGATAAGCAACTGTTCCAACATATAAACCACATTGGAAATCTATTGTGTACCTCCACTGTGTCCAACCAAATGTTGTACTCTATAATAATAAGCAATGTACTTTAGTAATTGTACAAATACATGCATTCAACAAAATAAAAATCCCCGCACATTTTTCAAATGAATAACCTTAAAAGATGTGAATCACCAAGTTCTTAATAATTTTATGTTTATTACACTTTATTTGTTTAACTTGAATCGTCATTGCGGTAAAATGTAGACAGTAGACACGTATAATTTTGAGGTTTCAGTTTAAATACGCTCTTATAGATGACCACAGTTAAAAGATCATATTACTTTTTTAACTATAGATCTCAATTCTAGTTGGCTTCTCTACGTTGGTTTAAGCTTTTGCAGTTGGCGATTTCCCTACAGGCCAATGTAGCATTGAGTAGGCCAATGTAGCATTGTATCATAAATAGACTCACTTTAGATCTCAATACAATGCATTCGTAACAGGAGCCCATTAGGTTAAGCCTTTATGTTTGTTATAACCTTACATAGGAAAATTCCCGGATGGCAATATTTTTTTCGAAAATGATCATCGTTACGCTGTTCAAAGTTATATGTAGAAAATAATTAAATGAATTTCTCTGAATTCGATTAAGAAACAGTTTTAAACTTAAATATAACTCTTTAACCCATTCGAATCACTTTATAAAATATTTCGATCCACACAAGCCATTGATTGCAAATTCTAAAATAAATCAACAATTGATTAGATTATATTTTTGTTTAAAATGGGAACCACCATTTTTGAACCATAATTTCTGGTAAAAATTTAAACATTTTTATGTTTGTTCAAAGTGCTATCTAATCGAAATATCTTGTTAAACCAGATAACTTCAAATATAAAAATGTGGTTCGATTTTCGTACATAGCATTGTAATCACGTCAATAATCAGATCATGGCAGATATATTTTGTAACGGAATTCGAACCCGGTTGGTTTTCGTCCAAGGTTTTCTAACAACGAGGCATACCATGAATTTTGCTTGTTTTAGCGCTACTACATTGGAACCATTTTGAGTTTCTAACTCATAACGTCCATCTATGAAGAGGGCTTCAGAAGAGCTAATCTTAACAGTAATTCTGGGCTTCGTTTGACTCGAATTATGTATAACTTTATTTACACAAATCCCATACAGATCGATTAACTAGTTTTCGAACCATCCAGGAAATAGTTTACAATTGGATTCTTCGCTCCTTATAGCTTCAATATCGGTTACAAATTTTTCTTTGAAAAACAATGTTGGGATGGTAGTCTTATGATTTTTTTTGAAATGAGACGGAATCTCATACATAATAATATGCCTAACTGGGTTATATTGCTACTGTACGATGTAATGCTACTTTATCTCAATGTCAATTTTATAATATTTAGTAGTGCTACCCTACATTACCATTCTTTGCATTCTCTAATATATAACTTATCCAGTTTAGTTTGCCGTCTAAAATAAAACCCAACATCATCAATAGGAGGAACCAGGTTATTTGTCCTTAAATTCTAAAACTTCCACAATATAAAAGAAATAAAAGATAATATAATGGGACTATTTCTGGAGCAAGTACTAAATATGAAGATGATATTATGTTCTTAGTGGGATTAATTATTAATAACGATCATGCATCTTTATGAAACATTAAAAGAAATATTCCATTAACGTTTATGTGTGCACGTTTACGATTGCATAAAATTGAAAAAAAAAATGGTTATTATTTATATGTATATAATATTAACATGTGGATGATGCATTGCCGATTAAAGAATGGCTCATCAACTATCATAAAAAATTAGCCGATGTTAGCACGAATAAAATCTCATGCAGGTCGAGCATTCGTTATGCTTCCTATAGATCCGGTAAGTCACAAAGAAAGTCTGAGAATTTAAGGACCATCAGTCTGGATCATCCAATTGGCAATTTAAATATAATATTGACCATGGAAGAATCGCTAGCAGCAAGATCTGTGGCCTCAGAATGAAGGGAAAATAATCTAAATATTCATCTTCTTTCACAATATATAGAGCGATACAGAACTAATACTTCTACGTAAGTATAACCTGAAAAGATGTTTTAATGCTATATTAACCTTGTTCTTGGTTGTTGCAGTTTAACTGGTTTTTATCAGTTTCGGATTTGCACTTTTATTAGGAAGTTACTCAAAACTATAAAGAACCAAATTATCTATACAAAATGTTATTATTTAGCAGGTCGAATTACGCCAATCTTCGATTACTCCCTGCTCGAAATTCTTCTAGGTCTTTAAATTTCTCATTTTTTGTTAGAGGTATTTCTTTATGGAATTCTGTTCCATTGAGTATTAAGAGTTTGAGATCTGTCGAAACGTTTAATTCAAAATTTCTTGAATGCGGAGTGCTAGAATGACAACAGTTTAAAAGTAATTGTAAATATTTATTAACTGCTCCTTGCTGCTCATCCCATTTTAAATGAGCTTGTACTCAAAATGGAAAGTGTGTGCATGGTGTTTATTTTTTCAGGAAACAATTTAAAACGTTTTTATGCCTAATGCAAGTAATAATTTTTTACATGCTGCTACCATATGTGCTTTTTCTTCTTAATTCAAATTATAAGCATTAAATAAATAAATAAACAATACATATAGCGATAGAGCACAGAACTAGCACTTCTATGTAAGTATGAAACCTGAAATAATAGATTCTTCTGACTTATAAATTTAACCGAATGGATGATTAACCTTCATCCATAGAAATTCTCATTCCTCTAATAACAAGTCAGCCCATGGTCAGCACAGCCAGTGGACATGGAAATTATTTTTCCCTGGATAGAGGATGTCAAAGGTGCTACATATTCCTTTAGGAAATGGAAGGACTAAGGATTGAAATCTATAAATTTATACAACTTTAAAGAGGTTTGTTAACCCAATTAAAATAGTAGAACATATCGCTTTAAAATTTTAGTCGATTGAAACAAATTTTTAAACAATCTGTTAAAAACCAAAAATTTTAGTATAGTTTTGGTGAAACGCCCGCGTGAATCATACATTTTTTGTTATAAATTTTTTTGAAATATTGGCCCTTTTATTAAAACTACAAAATGTCGACTGATTGATAACAAATTTATATTTATCAATAGATATATACAGTACACGTATTCATAATTTTGTAAAGCAAATACTAACTTATTGTAATTGTATTGTATTGTAAGTATTGTTTGTGTCCGGGCCACCATGCTGCTTTTCGTTTAGTTTACATTCTTACCTGAATAGATAGCGTTGTGTGAAGAAAAAATTTGCATTATAAAATACATAATTATTTACTATAAGATTAAACGATATAAAAAATGAAAAATAAATAGTTGGTGTGTACTTAATCAAATATATTGTTTAAATATGTAATAAAATAAGTAAAATATACTTATAATAAAATTATAAATATAATTAAATTTTAGTACATAAATTGGACACACGATGTCAATATAAAATTGAATACATGCGTTTTCCATTACAGTTTTTAGTAAAACACCGATAGTACAATAAAAAAAATTTGTGTTTCCGCACACACATATAAAAAAATACGTATGTACACAAAAACACAATGATTTGTAAATGTATGAGTAGAAAGCCTACTAAATATAGAAAATAATAAATTCTTCGAATTTAATTTTATACATAAGCTTGTTTGTGTTGTGTGATGTCATATTATCTCGGGGAATTACCATACACGCGAAATACACACATAGAAAAATAAAATAATTTATTGCGACTTGGTAAGTTTGTTTATCGAAATGATTTTATAAATATATATTTCATTATAGGTTGATTATTTATACAATAAAGTTGTGTATCTCGGTATTATATATTTTCGCTTATCAATATAACAAAAAAAAATTTAATTTGTGACTCGATTTGCTTGCTACACAAAAGATAGTGAATTTATTTGGTATATTAAGTTAATATCATGGTGAAAATTTTGTGATATAAAATAAATATATAGTTTAGTTAAGAAAAATAGTAAAAAAAATGTCGACCTTATTGAATTTGGATACATATGCGAATGAAGAAATGATGAGTGGTAATTATTTCATTTTATTTCTTAAAAATATGTTTGACACGACATGACATTTATAACCTCTTATCGAATGTCATAAAAAATTTATTCTTAAAATGTCACATGTTCGTTTATATAGATACCAAATATTGGATTTTGTATCGCATAATAATTCAAAATGCGTAATTAATTCTAGATAAATTTATATTTTAAATGCATTGTTGCATAATAAAATACTAATATATGTACTGTACATAAAAAATTGTTTTTGTTGCTAAAGTTCATATATGTATTAAAAAAACAACAACGAATACGTGAATCCCCCCTTATTAAATTTAATGGGATTTTTTATCCTTATTTTTGGGGGATTTTTTCTGCTCAATAATTTTTCGAGGCAGCGTTGCCAATATTTTTTAATTGCAATTGTATGTATATCCCAGTCTGATATCAGTTTATATTGGGTATGATAAGAGTCAATGCACCAATACATACATTGTTAAGTATAATGTATTAAATGAAGGCTACAATTGGTTAATCTATTTAAAAACTTCGTAATGTTGTGTACACACTGCAGTGGTATGTAATGTGGTTATTACGCAAATGGAAGTTTTTTTTTTTCTTGTGATCATGAATCATCCATATTGAGATGTTATTATAAATGAAACAGCATGTCTTATGTGCGCAGACTACTTAAATGGTGCATCATTGCATTAATATAACGTATGTAGTTATATTAATATAAATATATAAATATAAATCTAGAAATAAAATGTTATAAACGCCATAAAGATTTTTTTTTTTATATACCAGAAAATATGTACATACTACATACGATCGACAATAATCTTGATTATACCAATACATTCAAATGATGCCGCATATAACTAAGGCAGATCGTTTTGATACTTGTTATTTGAGCAATTCAACGATTTTTGTATTTAATAACATCGTATGTACTTTCATACAAAAACAAGTACATATTTTAATTGCTTCACCTAGACTTAAACTCATAATTACCTGTGCATCTTACTTAATAATTTTTTTTATAAATATTTTTCAGAATTTTCAGCTACCACAGCGTTGTCACCTTCTATGTACTCTGAAGTTTCATCAAACGACAAGAGTTATTATAATCTGAATAGTTCCCCATCCACTTGTTCTCGCTCGCCACTTTCAACGTCAAGTGATACAAGTCAAACGGCAACCAATTTGCAAAACTTAAATTTAAACCGTCACATAAATCAAACCGGTAACAACACATTCGGTGGCTTTATTGATAACAACAACTACGAAAGTAATAACAACATAATGTTAGGTTCTCCAATGCAAAGCCAATTTATACATAGTTACAGTTCAAGTCAACCGGCGAATTTAAATCAACGGCCACATTTAGTGATAACGGAACAGCCGATAGAAAAATTTCGGTTTCGTTATAAATCGGAAATGCATGGCACGCATGGGTCATTGATGGGACGACGATCTGAAAAGTCATGTAAAAAATATCCAACAGTAGAGTTGCGCGGATATAAAGGCGAAGCGGTTATACGTTGTCTTCTGTATCAAACAGAAAAAGATTCATTAGCACGATCACAACACTCGCATAGATTAGTTGTACGTGACGGTGATATTGATCGTGATGATCCGCACGACGTTATTGTGTCGACAGAAAAAGGGTTTCAAGGAATTTTTCAGGGAATGGGAATTATACATACAGCAAAAAAATATATAGTTGAAGAATTGTTTAAGAAAAAAGTACTAGAAAAACAAGTAGAATTGGGACGTGTGCTTACATCGCGCGAGGAACATCAACTAAAGAAACAAGCGGAGCACGAGGCAAAAACCATGAATTTAAACCAAGTTTGTTTATGCTTCCAAGCATACATAGTCGAGAATGATGTGTGGAAGAAGCTGTGCGAGCCCGTTTATTCAAACCCAATTAACAATATGAGTATGTCTTAAATTTGATCTATTTTGATGAAATGAATAATTTATATGTTTTTTATTTTATAGAAAGTGCACTAACCGGCGAATTGAAAATCTCTAGGTTAAGTGCTGCTAGTAGTAGCGCCTCAGGAGGCGATGATCTAATTTTATTAGTTGAAAAAGTTGGAAAAAGTAAGATTTTTTCATTATTTTAAGTTTGTAAACGTTTTATAAATTAAAATTTATCCGTTTTTAGAAAATATTAAAGTTCGATTTTTCGAATTGGATGATGAAGATCGTGAAGTATGGGAAGCCTACGGTGTATTTACCGAGGTTGATGTACATCATCAATATGCAATCGCGTTGAGAACGCCAGCATACAAAAATCTTGACATTACAGAACCAGTTGATGTATTCATCCAGCTGTATCGACCAAGCGATCACGACCGCAGTGAAAATATGCCATTCCGTTATAAACCGAGAAATTATACAGGTCGTAAACGTCCACGAATCAGTTCTAGTGCTAGTTCGAATAATATTCCAACAACAGTACGTCTTGCCGGATCGGCTACTAGTTCAATGTCATCATCGTCAATTCAGTCGAATGGATTTCATTTTAATACAAACGAAATTGCTGATTTTATAAAAGATTTTCCAAATTTACCCGAAAACGAGTTAACCGAATTATCATTTTTGTATTCCGGCGATATGAAGAATTCCGCTATTTTAGAAACCGATGGTACATCAACAAATACAGCAAAATCGGTTATTCAACGAAATCCGGGTGCAAAACCTTTACGTAGAAGTTTTGATGAATTAGCAAAACATTTGCCCGATCCGAAAAGTGAACGCAACAATCAAGATATTATTAAAGTTAAACGAATATTTGAAATAACAATTGATAATGATAATATACTACATTGGTCGATTCGTAACGGAGAGGTGGATGTGTTCGGAAAACTTATGCAACTAATCGATAAATATAATTTGGACGATCTGCTACAATTACGAAACAATAATGCAGAAACTTGTCTGCATATCGCGTGCGCATACGATCGAACGTGGACAATACGTCCATTGTTGAATATTGGCGCAAATCCTAACGTATCCGATAGCAAAGGCAATACACCATTGCATGTGGCTATTGAGTTTGGCTATGACATGTGCATTTCGAAAATTCTAGACGAAATTAATTATACACCAAGATCGATAAAATTGGAAATCGATTTGGCAAACAACGAAGGTATCACGGCATTGCATTTAGCCGTTAAGAAAAGGAATTTAAAATTTGTACAAATGCTGATCGAAAAGAAAGCATCGATCAAAATTTCAGAATCAAAACAGGGAAATAATGTGTTACATATCGCCGTCGAACAGGAAACAAAAGATATTGTCGAATATCTGCTTGAGAAAACGAATATTCGTTTAAAAGTTAATTCTACGAATAGTTCTGGATATACACCTTTACATTTGGCATGCGCTAAAAAGAGTACCCCCGATATAAAAGCAATTATTAAATTGTTGCTCGATTCTGGTGGCGATCCCACAATTGAACATAACGGTAATCGGATAATTGTAAGTACCAAATCAATATATTATTAAAGATAAAGAAGTTAATTTCTTAATTTTATTTTCTTCTTGTTTATTAAAAGAAAACAAATCATGAAGATCTAAGTGATGATGATGATGATGAGACGCCATGCAATTCATTCGAATTGGCTAAAAATAAACCAGAAATTTTACAGATGCTTAAAGTAAGTTTTCTGTATTACTTTCTCAATCTTATCACACTATCTTCGTACATCTAACAGATAATGTATCTAATTTCTATAATATATTATAATAAATTAATTTTTTTATAGGAAAAAACCGTTCGATTTACACCAGGATTCATCAAACAAGAATTTCTTGAAGACGATATGGATATCGATAGCAGCAACAGTAGTAAATCTCTAAGTACGGACAAAGATAACAATGAATTTATTGAATTCGACGAAGATTGCCTAATTGAATTGTGTCAAATCCTAAATAAGCAATCGAAATGGAAACAAATTGCAAGCAAGCTAGATTTTCAGGCATACATCCATAGGTGGGATTCGGAAAGTAATCCGACAAAAAATTTATTAAATTTAATTAATAAACAAGTTACAACCAGTAAATTTATTACCGTGCTATCGGAATTGGGCGAACGGGATGCTGTTACTGCTGTTGATAATATGGTAGCACGACTAGATGAACCGGATTTTGAATAATTTTTAGGTTTTATTTTCAGAACATAATGTATTTAAAAATTTTTATAAAAAATATTGTTAAAATAAAAAAAAATCATATTTTAAGATAAAATTTAATTTAGATTCAGTTAGTTTAATTTCGATGGTTGGAAGTAAGATAGATAATAACATTATTCGTACATTATGTGGAATATTCGATTCAATGTACAACGTAGTTGTACAATATCAGACCCAGCCAGCGTTAGATAAAAAGCTAAATCTTACTGTTAGTTGACAATTTATCAACCCATAACGAAACCTCCATAAATTCACATTGTTTCAAATATAGTGAACAAACAACTAATCATTTTCAATTGCTTTAAAGAAATCATTAATTTCCAGGCTCAAAATCGATCCATCCATTTTTAGAGTATTAAGCAAGTAGTTTAACTCTGAGTACAGTTATAACACACAGTCATTTGGTTCTTTAATTGCATATTGACCTGCAAATTGATGCGTTTGAATAGAAGTCTAGACGATCATCTTCATCATTGCCATAAAGTGGTTAAGAACAAATCATTTTCTTGAACATCTCTAACCTAAAATACTCGGCGCTTGGAATTATACTGAGCTTAAAGCTTCAAAGTAAGATGGCGTAGCTTTTCGTTAATTTGACTGTCGACATCTTGATAATATTGTAATTTCGATAATAGGAGTATAAATTTGAAGTGCCATTCATTGAACGATCGTTTTAAAAAACGACTAACGTTCTACCATGAATCGCATTTCAACATTTATCATTCATATTCGATTTGTAAATATAGTGCGTCATGCTGTAACCATACTTTAGCGACCATTGCTGTGGGGAATAACATATGATGGGATGTTAAAGCACTTAATATCCGAAGAAGCTATGATTACCAAGAAGAAGCAGATGATGTGATTACAGTAGTGAAAAAACATAAGGAGATAATCCGAAACCAAATGGATATACTATATTGGTCACCAATTGGTTGAGCACCGAAGTAACCTCACCATTCATAGGCCTCTATCTTAGGACACTATACCGATTATTAACAACAAAAACGAAGACTACTGTTTTTTTTTAACAACTATATGCTATATGGGACTTAACCTCGATTATCAACTTAAGGAAATCGTTTACTTTAATGAAAATGTGGATATCGGATTGTTCCAGATAATATAGTGTATGTGTGTGTGATTGCAGACTACTAGCATTTTAACAAAGGAACATGAAACCCTTCTCGAGACAAAGCTCTGCTCGAAACTGTTTAATTCATGTAAAATTTGGCTTAAAATTTGGATTAAAAGAAGACATGAAGAACTAAACTGTTCGACTTACTTTTTTTTTAGCCAAAAAGTTTTAATGTAGAAGTCTGTTTTACGTTTCGGGATGTCCTGAATCAATGTTCGTCCGTTCATAACGTAACTCATAAATCATTGTATCGTAGGGTATTCTTAGTTAAGGTAAAATACTCGGTAGATTATTGACTGAAAGAAGGTTTCGGTATCGTTTACAATATAAAAATATTATGTGAAAACGCTTATGTATTAAATTGTTTTGACCCGGTTTGGAATCGATGTTATAACGCGATTTTGTTTTTGTAAATTTATTTATTTATTTATTACAACTGATTTACAAATCATTTAGTAATCTTGCATGATTTAACTTCACGATTGGAGGGTTGTAACCCTTTGGTTAGTACTCTTACATAGATCATTTTATTATATTTTTAGCCGATCCAGGTTGGATCTAGTATATCAAGTGGTTTCTTCCTTCGGAGCCTTCTCACTGGATTTGTGTCATCCAACATTCGGCGTATTTCAGCATTTTTATGTTGACTGCATTAGTCATGTGTTTAGGCCTGTGTTTTCTTGCGTTTTAATTTATTTCTACACTAACGAAATCTATCTTCAAATCTCTATTTGAATCTCTCTTGTTGTCATTTCTCACGTACCACGGTGCATTAACTATTCCAAGTAGGACTTTGCTTTGGAATGACTAGATGATGTTGACGTTTGTTTGCTTTGTACAGCCTCTGAATACCGTAAGGCCATACAGGCTTTAGAATTTGCCGGTATAGTAGCAATTTATTTTGTAAAGTAAGCTCAGAACTTCTCCCTAAAAGCCAATTCATTTTTCTGTATCTAATGTTTAACTCTTCTTTTTCTTTTTCACATGCTTTTTCCATTTTAGTTTCACGTCAAGAGTCATACCGAGGTATTTTGCTGTGTTTGTTTATGGAATTTGCTGGGAGTTCAGTCAACCTTTTTATGGGTGAAATTTACATGAACAGATTTTGCTTCATTCAGTTTCATTCGCCACCTTTTCGTCCAAGTGTTGACCATATAAGTCGCTCTTTGCCATTTGCTTGTGGATCCTTCTATGTTATCAGCAACTGCTAAGATGGCCGTATCATCTGCAAACGTTGCTTTAGTTGTATCATCTATCGTTGGCAAATCAGAGGTATATTGTACATTTAAAGTTGGTCCTAGAACGCTACCTTTTGAAGTTGTAGTACTTCTGCTGATATTTTCTTTATTTCCGAGTATTCACCATCTAGGTTAACACGGAAGTGCCGGTTAGATTTTAGTATTTCTTGCTTTGGTAAATCTTGTTTTAATTTGTATTCCAAGCCTTTATGCCAAACTTAATCGAATGCCTGTGCGACATTAAAAATACTAGAAGAAACATTTTTTTTTTCAAGTACATCTTCAATTATGTTTGTAATTCGATGTACTTGCTCGATTGTTGAATGGTTTTCTCTAAAGCCAAATTGATGAGATTTAAAGATTATGCTCGTTTCGATCATATTTCCAAAATGACATGTATAAGTAAGAAACAGATTTGTTAAATAACTATTTTAAAATTTTATTTTCAAAATGCAAATAAAAATCACAGTAAATTATAATTTCAAATTATAAACAAATTCAATATGTCTTAGATAAAAATTGTATAAAAAATAACATTTTTATAATTATATACAATATATTAATATGTCGGTTTTAATCTAAAAAAAATTGTCAAGACAATTAATCGCCACCTAATTAAATTTCTCGGCATGTTTCAATTCATCCATCAACGATAGGTCATATCGCATCGAATTATTATTTTTAATAATTAAATTTAACTTTTCCATATCGGATTTCAATAGATCAACGCACGTTTTAAGTGGCTCCAATGGTTTACGATTGGTACTTCCTTTCGATTTTGAGATGAGATCGTTGATTTTCTTATAATCAATTCGGGTACTATTGACTCGGGCTACAACTGATCGCTGATTGTTGTCCACTAGTATGTTTAGATTTTCTTTAAATTCTGAATTTAAACTTTTTAAACGATTTTTATCGTCGATTAATAATTTAATTTCACAATTTAGTTGTGAAATTTCTTGTTGTAATTCTTGCTTGGAATGTATTAGCGCGGCGCCCATATGTTGTGATGTGCGAAGCGATTCGGTAACAGTGTTCAATTGATTGCGACATGAATTCAATTCGAACATAAATTTCTGTAAATAAAAAATGTGATTAGAAGATGTTCTATATAGTGTGCTTAAGTATATAAGAACTTACCTGTTCTTTTTGACTATACTCAATCTGCATTTTCTCTAATCTTTCGGTTAGACTAGCCAATTTACAATTTAAGCTACTTATAATACTATTTTGACTATTCAAACTCATTAGATAATTACTATTACTATCATATAGCTTATTAAATTCATCGGCAAATAATTTAATATAATTTTTTAGATTTGGCATTAAATTAACAGTTTCATTATTATTGTTTAAGTTCAATGATTTAATTTTTAATAAATTCATAACGATTTCATTCTTTTCCGCCACAAACAATGTATTACTTTCGTTGCACTTCTCATATTTTGTTTCCAAATGTTTACGAATCCGGAAATTTTCTTTAATTTTTTTGAGCAACAAACGAATATTTGTCTCGAAACGTTTTATTTTCACCTTGTACTCGTTCTCAAGTACACGAATTAAAATTTTTAATTTTTTAACATCGTCGCTTTCGTTTTTAATCAGAAGTAGATTTTTGTTCATTGGAATATTGTCGGTATTGGTCGATTTCGTATCATATTCACGCTTTTCGACCGCCAATTCAACACGACCATGTAGCTCATTTAGTTCTACTTCTTTGATTTCCAAATCACGTTTTTGATTTAAAAAATGTGTTTGTATTAGCTCGAAATCGAGTTTTAACTTTTTTATCGACTTATTTATTTCAATTTTTTCCGCTTCGAGTTTACTATTCGCTTCGAATAGTGTAGTATTTTGTTCGGCGAGTTTATTGAATTGTTGGATTCTTGTTTCTTCGATTCGCTCAATTTGTTGTAGCTTAGAATTTAAATCACGTGCTGTGTTATGTGATTCGTTGAGTAAGCCCGTTAGTCGATCATTTTCGCCAGTTAAATTATCGATAAACGTGTTTTGTTCTATGAATTTGTTTTGTAATTCGGATAGTTCAAGCTTTATGGTGTCATATTCAATTTGATCACCAATTTCTATATCATAATCGGTTAGCTTATTAATCAGCAGCTCTTTTTCCCGTTTCGATTTTTCCTCAATATAGGTCGAATTGATTTGCATTAGTTGGATATGGTTTTTGAGTTTATTGCAGATAATTTTTAGATTTAGATTTTCATTTTCCATATTAATAAGACGGTTTTGCAACGATAATTTATCTTCTTGAGCTTGGTGGAATTCATCCTTGAACCAAAGTTCAGATTTTTTGGCCACGTTTATCTCATTGTTTAATATATTAATTGTATTCTCATAAATTTGGGCACGCTGTTTGTGCTCCTCGATGGCACAATACTGTTCACGTATTTGATCCTTAAGACTGATTATTACACTTTCTTGGCACTGTATTTTAATCAAATTCGACTGATAATCACGCTTTTGCTCTGATAACGCGTCGATTTCTAAATTTTTAAGTTTTAGTTCACCGTTAAGGTCAATAATTTTTTGGGCAACTGCGTCATCAGCCTCTGCACCATTTTGCGATAACCGTTTAATTTCGTTAATCTCATCCTCGAACTCGGTAATATTCGATATTTGGCTATCTGTTCGCACCGAGGCTAACGAATTAGACGACGAATTTCTCGACAAGAGTCCACTTTCATGCCAAACATTTGGCAAACTTGGAAAATTGATACAAAACTCGCCACTTATGTCCGACAAACTTTTTTTATGATGCGAAATTCCAACACTTCTATTCAATTTTACCTCTCTGATTTGTCCGGCTTTATGAACCTGTGGTATATCGTTATTTATCATTTTACTACGTACAGATTAAACCACTTTACTCTCCCACGTATCCAAATTGAATAAAACTCTTAAATTTATTTGAATATCGCCTTGATATAATAAAATACTATGACATCATCGGTCTTAATTTAATTCGATTATTTAACATTACATCCCCAAATTTAATTCACTTAAATTCACAATAATAAAATAATTCATTTGTATTAATAAATAAATTTCTTATTATATTCTCATATTTAATTTACAATTATCAATTATTCGAATAAATAAAATATTATGCAAATTTCACTCAAAATCCAATTCAATTCTATAGACTGACATTTAAAACGTCATAATATGGTAGAGCAAAACAAATACTACAACATTTTCCGCAATAGGGCTGTACAAAATATTATTGTAAGTTCAGTTGTTACCAGTCTCGATAATTTTTATGATTGCTTCAACGTTATTATTTTTTACAGCATCTTTATAGCATTTCATCATGTTGGCAGCATATTTTCCAACTATAATGTATAAAATTACCTTATATAATACACAACGAGTCAAACATAATATATATTGCCAAATGTCTACACGAATGGTAAAGGTAAGCCTACACACGTCTGTAAAATGTTTTATTTACATACCTCTTAGCTTGGCTGACCGTTGCAATATTTCATTAATTGCTTTCAACGTTTTTTGAATTTCGTTAAAATTTTCCAACCGAATTGTAAAATTACTTATCAAATCTTCATTAACTCCCATCAATGAACTGTAATGTTTTAACATTCCGTTCCTAAAACCAATTAATATTCACAATTTAAAAAAAAGTAAATAATAATTGTGCAACCAACTCACAAATCATAACTCCGTGCATCCTCTGCGCACACAATCAAATTTTTTACCGTGTTGATTTTTTGCGATACATCAGAGTTTAAATTTTTGAATGTCGATTGTAGGCCCTCCAGTTTACGAAATAATTCCGTAATTTCATTCGTAATTAGAGGAAAATTAGCGGTTGACGATAAATTCTCCATGTTCAAATATTCGGTTAGTGAGTGGATTAAATTGCCAGCTAGTTCCATATCTTTGGTGAAAAACTCGACGTGTCCGTTATCGTGAAAGTTCAGTATCAGATCGTTATTATCCCGTAAGCTGATCAAGTGCAACTTTAATTCAGAATTGCCTTCTGATATTAATGGTTCTATATCAGCGGGTAGTAGAAAATATTGATTAATCCACATGCAAATCCTTTGAATTCGTTCTGTAATGCGAAATGTAACGTAACTATTTATCATTACTTTCGAACGATCGGCAAGTTGTTTAAAATGGGCTATTGGTTTTGGTGACCCAGTTATATAGTGTGGCATCGCATACATAGAAAATTTCGGCAGTTGTCGAGTTAATTCGAATACATGAAACTGTTGGCTCTCGGGATAGCCAACAAATGCTTTTATGTGAATATCGTACGCAAAATCTTTTGGCGCTTGTAGGGGTACAATAACACGGGAGGTACCTCGTTGTGGATGTGCAATTAGGGTTTCACCGGAAAATAGTCCTTCTGCGAATATTAATACAGCACGAATTATAGTCGAATTATTTGTACAAACAGTAATCTCTATATTTGGTTTTGTTGTGTCTTCTAGATTGGTTGATATTCCAATTTGTAGGCGTGTATTAGCTGGTATAATTCCAACACCTTCCGGTATCCCCATAACTTTTCCTTTATCGTCGTCCTTAAATAGTTCTCGGTTAAATTTTGTATTGCTCTCGTAATGCTGTAGTTCAAGAAGTAAACTTTGTTTGACTGTTAACAATTCCTTAATTTGTTCGTGCTCCACAATATTAACGGGAGCTAAATTTATTTTGGATGTTGTATAGCCACGTACTTCACCATCTTGATCACAGCATATTAGGTCGAGTTTACCAATCCCGCGATAATCAGCTTTAACAAGACCCGTAATTGAGCGACTTAAATTTATTTTGAATAGAACATCACCACTTAACGGTTCACGAACATCAAGTTTACCACTCTCCCACCCAGTAATCAATTGTGGTGTGCCCATCCCTAGTAAATCATAACTGATTAACGAAGTGGCTCTGCTTTTAGATTTTACACGCCACAATCGTAAATATTCTTCATAGACGCCAATCGTGCCATTGTCCACCGAGTACGCGATTTGCATTGGGCCCAACGCCGTTAAACTACGTAAAGATCCACTCTCCGTAAATTCGTTCAATTGTTGCTCATTATTGTAAATTTTGATCGTGGCATCATCCGACCCTACAACAATCTCATTTTTTCCATCCCGATTAATATCTGTTAGCGTGATACAATTAGTGTTCGCACCGGTTACAAGCCAAAATTGTTCGATTCCTTCGTGATCAAACCCGCGAATGCAACTATTACCACCCACTAACACGATTGGCGCCATAAACGTACCAAATGTGCCAATCGCAATACAATTACATCCTTCTTTCATTTCGACATAGAATACATCTGTGTTATCATCGACATTATACGCGAGAAGGTGCGTCCGACTGCCGATGAATAGAATTTCACGATCATCAGCCGGAATAATTTTACCAGATTTTAATGCGGTCACCGGTTGGCTTAGAGTAAGAGTTGCAATATCATGTTGAGCCTCCGACCATGTAACACGACTGGTTGAGATTCCAGTTCGACGATGAGGACAATGAATTAGAATCTATTGGGATATATAGAATTTGAACTGTGATTTTGTGTTTTAATAAAATTGATCTACCTTATCAGCACTTGTTGCAGCCGTTAAACTTGCATGTGTCCCATCATATTTTCCGATGGTCACTTTATTTTCAGCGGTTTTTTGATTTAGATTAAACGAAAATACCGGTTTTATCGAGAAATTCATTGTTCTAACAACGAAATACCTTCACTGATTGAAGCTATGACTGTTTGTGTTTACAGTGTTTTATCCCAGTTGCTATAGAGATGATGGGTCCAAACAAATCCAACGCATGCACTCGGGGAAAGAAGGAAATTATGTTAATTTCAGTCTGACCCAATCCTTAATTAAAACTATATAATTTAATTAAAAACAACCAAATATTTTATTTATGTATTAACAAATTCTTAAAATCAAAATCTGAAACAAAATAAGTTTTATTGCATTGACAAAAATTTCAGTAAGCACACGGTTTCGAATGGCTTAAGTATTGAAACGAAACTCGTGGATATAATCTTATTGTCTCGTATCTGTATTGTACACATTTAATAATTAATTTACATTAATATAAATAATTATAGTAACAAATAACAAAATATATATTTTATAATAGTGCATAAATTAGCTATGCCAGTGGTGTTTAGCCTATCAATTGTATTTAACTAAATAACCTAAATCTTAATTTAATTGAACACTAAACAAGTTTTGTTTTAAATAATTAATTATAAATAATAATAAAACACGAAAAAACTATTCGCGATATGTTTTGTGATGGAAAATTGCGTATAAGCATAAGTCATCCAACATCAACACCAACCAATAACTAAGACGCCTTAGTCGATTCAGGCGATGTTGTCTTCGTTGAACTGTCTTCTGCACCCAGTAATGCTTTTTGTTTCGGTTTATCTTTGATTGTCTCGTCTATATTGTCCTGATCCGATTCCTCTGTATTGTCTGCAATTTGTTTTGTATTTGAACGGACCATTGCACTATTCGTTTCTTTGTAATTGCATGCATCGTTTACGTATCGATTGAAAATTTCTGATTTATCGGCGTAGACGTGATGTCCGGCACCGGATATTATTTGAATGTTGACATAATTGTGATGACCGGATTGTTTAATTTCATTCCCGTTGGCATTATCGATCCACGATCGTGATCCGTATAGCAATGTGATTGGTATGTCTTCGCGAATTTCAGGCATACGATTGATCATCGGGTGTTTGGCCCATCCAAAGCCCGACATCATTGTATGAAATGCACTTTCGCCTCTGAAATGAATAAAAAGTTTATGTTATAAATAAAAGAGAGAGAGAGGAAGCTGTTGCAAGTCAATGGCTTACGTTGGCTTTTGTGCATTGCACTGATGTATGTATTGTGGAATCACATTTTCGTCTGTAATAAGTGTTGTAAACTTTCGTGTCAAATCTGGTCTAGTCTTCTCAATAACCCATTGGCCAAACGGTCCAGCGGCACGTAAGGCCCACAATGGATTAAATGGTTGCATAGCATAGCCAATAACCTTAACCCAAACTGGCATATTATATTTTGCTGCGACATCTTCCGGCTTCTCCGGAAAACCCCATGGATCCGCTAAAATTAAATGTTTCACCCGTTCCGGATGTGATATTGTATAACTGGCAGCTAAAAATCCACCCATCGAATGGCCTAATAAAATCATTTCGTTTATATTCATTTCACGTCGCCATTCTTCAACGGCCGTGACTAATTGTTTTTCGGCTTTAAGCGCATCTCGATCAAATTCGGGCCGTGAACTACGTCCAAAACCGAGCAAATCGATTGCGTAGACCGGCCGATTGTTTGATAGTGCGTCTAAATTTAAAACCCATAGTGCAACGCCCGAACCTAAACCGTGCAGTAATACTAGTGGAGTTTTAGGCGATTCTGTATTCATCGAGATGGTCCATATTTTGTCTTGCTGCCCAACAACAGATCCAATATCAACATACCAACCGCGATATGGTTTTTTGAGATCTAAATACGATACATTAATCAATATAAATCTTTAAACGACTAAAGTGAACTACTTACATGACAAAATTTTTTTTTCAGCTGCACGTAACATATTTAAAGAGGATGCTGTCCAATTTAACCATCCCCAAATCCAACTGAAATCAAAACAAAAAAAATTATTGTGGCTGTAGCAAAAATATGTGTTTCGTATGCCTTGTGTTTCACTGTACATTCAGATGTGTCGTCACTTTGTGTACTAATAAAATTCGATCGTTGCCAAAATCGTAATAAGCAACAAGCAGATAAACAAGTAGTTCATTAACACATTCATACACTAGTTTACGTTCGTTATATCAACATTTAGTGATGACTACATTGCTATCTAAAATTAGGATGCTACCTGTGCGCGTGTAAAGTACAAAAGTTCAATTCAATCTTATCGGTTCAAAACAACAACAAAAAATTTAATTAATTGCGAAATTAATTAATAATTAAACAAATATACTTTGTAAGGTAATTTTTGTACTCACTTTTCATTATTATTGTCGATCATTACTTGAACAAAATTAAAGAAAAAACAAATCAAATATAAAGAAAAACAATAAAAATTATTATTTTTAATTAAGTTCTTAATTTAATTAACCAAAAAACTATTAACATAACATAGCCATATAGACGAGTAATTCGAACTAATTATAGAAAAATGAAAAAATTATAGAAACGACAAAAATTTTTTTATATAAGATTGAAGTAGGTTTGTTTACATCGATCAGCGATGAAACTTTTGTTAAGATGCGACTAGTCGTTGGTAGTGATCAAAATTAGTTGTAGTAACCCATCGAATGGCCTCTTCCAACCAAGTTCAAGTAATAATTACGTGTTTATACTCTTTACAGGTTGTGAAACTCGTACACGATGTAAACCAGCCCAGTTTTGGTGAATTGACATACCCTAGTTAATAATAACACTGTAGGATAGATATGATAATGGTGCTAAGATAGCTAGGGCGCTGAATCAACCAGCGGTTGAAGATGTTTTTTGTCTTTTAAAGTTTTATGGCATTTCGTTGTAATTCTGTAATGGTTGGTTCGCTAGACCGGTTTCGATCTGATGATGACGTCATTGAATGGTCGAAAAGATCAAATTCATCTCATTAGGCATATGCGACCGGACTTGATGTTCGTAGTGTGCGATTCGTATATAGTACGTTCAGACGTGTCACGACAGTGCTAGCGAATTACAAGAACTTAACTCGAAATATCGATTTTTATTAATTGATTGATTGATTTGTGACGTGATGATTATTTTGTATTTTTTGTACCTTGCTGTGAACGCCACATCACGTTATACTCTAATAATAAACTACATTTGCTAGAAAGCAAGGCACAAACGCGGAGACAAAACTCTACTTTCTCGACATCTTTTCTTGAGAAACAACGTATCAGCCACATCTTTAATGTTTAGGCAAATTCTTTATTATGCAGCAATCTTATCAACGGATTTAGTTTTCTGAAACACTACCTCGACTTTTTTCCACGATTCATGAATGAACCGTAGATCCAACTTGTGTATCACTCAGAAAAATTTTGTTTGAAGGTTGTTTTTTGAAAAATGTAATAAATTGAGATAAATTAGATCTCTGAACCAGTACATAACTGCCTACGTGCCCTGGGACACTATGGTGCCGAAACGGTTTAGGAAAATTATTTCGTGTAATTATTACCGAAAACCACAAATAGGAATACAACAGCCAATCCTACCACTCCGGTGACGATATGATGATCTTTACAGTTGGATCAGTATACTAATCTAGGTGGTGCCGCATTATACATGCTGAATCCTGAAGTAAAATTATCTATACTCTTTGCTATGTATGCTACTGACAAACGGGATGAATTGTAGAGATTGTTCTATCTGCATTCTTTTTGACAGCCAAGATGCTCTAAACTTGTTTTGAAGACTATAATTGTCCTTTATCGAATAGTCAATCTTAATGTAATAATATTTCACATGATACCCAAATTTGAAAGGACGTATTGGCAGAAAAATTGGTCCGTTTGGATGCAACTTCTTTCATTTATAGATAATTGGATTTCGGTGTTTTGATTGGGATCCATTGCACTCATTTGATAATATGTAACTGATAATCAAATTGTGACAACGAATTATTCAAGCTTACGTAAAACAGATTCGTTTACATTGCCTTAATGGCTACAAATAGTTTAGTGAAAATTACGCTACAGATAATTCTTGAAAATATTTTTTATTCTATTGATGACGAATCACTCCAAATGGTAGATAACGAAATAATTTGTTGATATCGTGATAAATAAATATTTCACGCAAAAATAGACTTTGTGGACTGCAAAAGTTTTTAATCAGTTGAACTAAACATAATCTAAGAGTGAATCAATGGCGTCGCACGATTATTGTACAAGTCGATATATACAATTGCAAGGTTAACGAAACAATTTAATTCACAAATGAATGGAGTAGATTAATAAGAAAATGTTTGATAACCAAATTAACTGATAGTTATTGATTTAAAATGGAACTCGATTAATATACAGTAAGACCTGAATGGGCAAATTAATCTGGCACGATATAGTTTATGGATAAACTACTTAAACTTTACGTGGAGTTTAGAGTTTAGGGGGGTTGGAAACCAGAGTTTGTAATTCTTACCCACAAGAGACATTACGGTTAGATTCTTAACAGTGATTAAGGTATGAAAAAATAGACATTTACTATCATACTATGAAACCAGATAATTTCCAAAATATATTGTTGATTATTAAAGCAAATTACATGATAACATATTGCCGGAAAATAGGGATATTCCACTAACGTAGCTCAATTACTCATACACTAAACAGCAAAATATTGGTAAAGTCGTCAGAAACGGCGAACACAGAAAAATAAATTGAACACGTTTAAATAAATGGAACATTAAAACATTTTTATCAGTTAGTTACTGGTGCAACATGGACACAAAAGCTGGACGATTCTATTGGAATACCATCTTCGGACGACAGTAAAACCGAAGACTTTACACAACGAGGGATTTATTTAACAATTTTTACAGAACGATTGAAAATGTTGAATAAATAAATGCAAAAACCATTGCTTCCAAATCAGTCAATTATGGCAGTTTGAAATGCCAACAGCGTGCTACAACGCGGAAATGAGGTTAAAAGATTACATCTGGTACAAAGCATTGTCGTCATAGTAATAACTGGAACCCAACAAGTGTTTCGAATCAAACTTTAGAAAATAAGTTGTCTTTGAGCCTGACGTCGAAGTAATTGATCGTCAATCACTTTGAGAACAAATTAACACTATAGCTACCAAACAGTTAAAACAATCGGAAAATTCAAAACAATACAGAATTTTTGATTTGTCGCAACAGAAGGAAAACACCATCTCTAAGGCAACCATGATAATATATTCCTCCACGACTTAAAAGATGGCCATTAGTCAACAAATCTCTCAAAAACCACATACGTAGATAAGAACAACATAGAAAGATATTCGATGCAAATGAATCCTACAATCACAAAATTTTCAATCTATTATGCCTATAACCTCGATCAGAACCGTCAATGGCGCAGTGGTTAAAGCTGCGGCAATTGGAGTGGAAGGTGTACCGGGTTCAAATCCCGATAGCGACAGGATAAAAGAGATTTTTTACCATCGGTGTTGTAAATGAATATATGATGGCCGCCAACCCATCTTCCTCCATATCAGTACTATAGTGTATGCTGACATTGACCAATGTAATGTGCATGTATGTTCAGGGTTAATCGCACCTCTATAGCCGTACGTCCTCGGTTTGGTTACCTAATGACGAAAAGAAGGACTTAAATAAGCGAACCGCGAAAGAGTTTGAATAGCCTTGGGCCCTTAGCAGACAGAGACTGTACCTTGAACGGCGTCTTGTTGAAACAGCTTTCGTTGTTTTGTATCACTTATTTTTATGTCTAAATTAATTATTATTGGAGCATCTAAAGCTAATTTTACTGGTGAAGATACTGATACCGGAGCATCAGTTAGGATTTAGAACAGAACAAGTATATAGAGCAATGCAAGTAAAACCAGAGACCATTACAGTACAAAATAAAACCAATCAAGATTTCATATTAATTGGACAGTAAAGGGATATAAAAATACTGAAATGAGGACCTAAGCCAGATTAGAATATAAAACCTACACAGAGAGTTTCAGAAATGTTCATCGACTTTTGTATGATTTATACATAAATATAATACAACATCCAGGCTCGATGAAGTTACATCATTCGCAGATTCATAGATCAATCATGATGAAGCAATATTTACGAGCTAAAATCATCCGTTTAGCCACACTAAAGGGTTATTACTCCTATATTCCAGAAAGACGAGTAGAATAATGTAAGCGCACTGTAGTATTGAATCATCCGCGTTTTAATGCCGATCTATCATGACAAAGCAAAATTATTACATCTAAGTATTATACAAAATAGATAAAAACACTATTTGTTATCAACACAAAACACACAAACATTTAATATTTTGTTGTAATTCCATGAAAATTTATACAATTTGGTGGCTCAAGGCCAATCACAACTACACGAACGATCAGAGATAAAGTACAATAATTTACGTACTACTATACATTTTAAAACAATTAGAGCTTCGCTAATTAAAATTAATATTATCGATCCATTTTAAGACACTCGAATTATAAGGCCTTCAAACGAACTTGGCCGATTACCTAGGTTTCTGTTCAACAACAATAGTATCCGTCATTTTGTCGGCCAATTTCCAAATTTTTGAACACACAAGTTAATTTTTATATAACAACTGATCACAATGACTTCATAAATAATACTGAATTATATTATGTTCGTGTTCTTAAATAATATATGTATTTACACCCGCCACCCGTCTTCTTATCGCCCTATTTGAACGTTTTAAGATAATCAAAATTCTCGTCATCATTATTTAGCTACTTACGTTAATATTGGTGTTATAAAAAACATAACTTGTTTACAATACACTGATTCTTGTGGAATTTAATATAAAAAATAAGTTTCTAAAACGAAAATACACAACAAAAAATTAAGATTTTTGCTTAAGAAATTCTCGCGATTTGCTAGCGAAAAGCATGTAGATGTGTTTTGTTTGCGATTTTTTTTGCTTTGTTATGTCAAAATACATCAAATGTCAATCGAAATCTAATGATTTGATTGGTCGGCTTTTTTGTGGTTGGATTCGCGTACTAATGAGTATGTTTTATGTACATATTATTAAGTCACATTACCAATTCGATAAAATTTTGACACAACCTAGTGTTTATATGTCAAATCCAGTGTCTTGTCATCTATTCCGAAATGAACGATGGGCGATTATAATTGTATACAATAATATTTGTTAAAATAGTGACGAATAATCGTAATCATATTAAATAATGGATCAAGATTCGGAAAGTCCAACGACGTCGATGGACGAAAACACCGAAAATTTTTGTGATAATCCGACTCGTGACACTCTGGCTGAAGGTTTAATGGGCCTTTTCAAACCAGCCGTTGATCAACTGGACGATCGTATAAGACTTACCCGATTATCCCAGTTAGAATTAAAAAATGAACTCGACAATTTGCTCGAGGAATTGAAAAAAATACAAGAAATTCAACAAGTTCCGATCGAACTCGATGGATATGTAAAAAAATTGATAAACGTCAAACACAAAGTGACAGTTGTGTCAAATGTGCTGCAAAGTGCTCAGGATCGTTTAAACCGTTTGCATCAACAAGTGGATCGCGAGAAATTAAAACGAAAAGCACTGCTCGATAGTGAATTGAGTACATCCGCTTCGCACCTAAATCAAGATCATCATCAAAATCAAACTGCAGCATCGACCACGACCAATTCGGTTGAATAGTTGAGGAACGTTGTTGTTTTGTTAATATTCAATTTGTTTATAAATAAATTAATATAAGTAATTAGTGTATAATAGTATGGAAACTCCATTTGTAACCCATTTAACGTTAGAAGATTATGAGGTAAGTGTTCGTCAGTATTCATCAACATCGGTACAGTTTTCCATTTTCTAGCATATTTATGAACCGGCCGAAGATAGTTTCTTGCTTATGGATGCACTCGAAAATGAAATACAGTTTATAAGGGCATTAAATCCAACCATTTGTGTCGAGATAGGATCTGGAAGTGGGATTAATATTACAGCAATAGCTAATGTGCTTAAGTCCAGCTGCTTCTTTATGGCGACAGATATCAATCCGTATGCCTCAATGGTGTGTATCTATTCATTTTCTTACAGTTATGGTGGATCGTTGTTTTATGAAACCACCTTTTCTGTTTTCAGATAACCAAACGAACCGCCGATATAAATGGTGCCGATGTTGAATCAATCCAAATGGATTTAGTGACCCAAATTCTTCCAAGATCAATAGACATTCTTATATTTAATCCGCCCTATGTCCCAACTGCGTCTACTACTTCGACGGATACCACATATGACGAACTAAAATTCACAAACTTGGATCCAAATCTAATTAAGTCATGGGCTGGAGGCGTCGACGGTCGTGAAATCATCGATCGTGTTCTATGTGATTTAGATAATATTTTAAGTGTAAATGGAGTCATGTATATGTTGCTGATAAAAGAGAACCGACCCGATGAGATAGCAAGTAATTTAAGAGCACGCGGATTCTCCACCGAAATTATAAAACAACGACAAATACGTGGTGAACATTTATTTATAATTAAAGTTTATAAAATATTTTAGTAACAAATTAAATAAATTATATAAGCAATTTATGAAATACATATTTAATATATTTTTTGGTTTTAATAATTTTGTTTTTAGTTATATTTGTTGAAAAGCGAATAATCGTATGCGGGATAATAATAAAAGTATATAAGTTCACCACGAACGAACGATTCGTACGTTCGCAATTGCTCTACTTGATATCGGTTTCATTACTTCCGGTGACATCACTCAATTGTTTCGATGCGAATGTTGCAACCAATTTGTAATTGCCAGTTTTCCATGGAGTAACAGATGCATGGACATTGATTGTTTCGCCTGGACGGCAATCGCGAAACGGAATAACAATTGTGCGACGTATTAAACCGGGGCTGGCAAGTTTAAATTCGCAATTCGTCAACGTTTGTTTCAATGGATTTTTCATCTGCATGATAACTGTTGAGGTTTCATCAACTTTTAACTCTTTGGTGTTGAAGAAGATATGGATGCTTGGTTTAATTACTTGGAAATCATCCTCACCGGACCAGGTTTGTTTCGTCTCTTTAACCGTACAAATGGCATATATTTTCATTATACTGTACTCGACCAAGCCAGAAAGATATTCCTCGGGCAATACAACCATACGTACAACCTCTTTACCATTTGGTTTAATGGTTACATCGCCAGCCGATCGTTTTATAGAATTCGCCTTGACGCCAGTGTAGAATATGCTGTTTGCTGTTAACAATACATCAACAGTACGTTTTTCTTTCGAATTATTTTTCAATTCTAGCACAATGTTAAAAGGTTTTCCAATATCGACACGTTCCAAATCGGACAATTGAAATTCAATGTCGTCCTCGGTCTTATCTGGTACATCATAGAAACGCTTTGCTCGTGTCGTATTGCGGACAGCATTGTAGAGCGATAATCGTTCTCCTTTTGAACCCTCCTTTTGCTTGTACTGCAATGTAATGTCTTCACGATCACTATCACCGTTCGGGTCGAACACAAATGGTTGTTTCGTAAGAATTTGTCGACCTACATGATATTGATTACATTCAATACGTGTATAGCCGAATACAGATTTGTCATCTTCTTTCCATTTCATAAAGTCGGCGTTAACCGATGCGATCATAAACGGTACATCGTAATTCATTCCCACTTGACCTTGACGAATCGCTTCGAGTGATGCGGGCCCACATTGATAGTATCCATTTGACGTTTCTTGTGGTGTCGCATCAACTGCTTGCCATCCACCATATCCCGGGGGAAGATCTGGGCGCGCCATATAACAATCATTCCAAACGTGGTAATTCCAAATTGAATCTTCTCCCATTGGATTCAACGGATCGTAATCCAACTCGTTGTTATCCTTGTCGTAGTATTTATCAACGGTTAACGATCCATTAGAATCGTGAGCCGATACCAAATTTGAAACGACACGGCTTGGAATGCCGAGCGCACGACACACGGTGGTTACAACACCCGCAAATACCCAACATTGTCCATACTTGACTTCGGTTTGAGTGCGCAAAAATTGATTTAAAATATCGACAGATCCCGTCCATGATGATGGCGCAGTACCATCAAGATAATCACCATCCCACCGACCAACAACAACACCATGATCATCATTTGAGTTTACAATTCGCGAAATGGCACGAGCCATTAATATTGGATCATTACGGTTGGTGTGTGGTAAATTCGATCGGTCCAACATAAGGATACATGCTGGTAGTACACAGCTATCAAATTGACCGTAGATCCATTCGCGCCCACGAGCTGAACCCCATGGCCCCACCCAGACCTTACCAACGTCGGACAATACATACTCATCGAGTAGTTCACTTTCGGGCATATAAGTTAAATCTTTACTATTCCATGGATTGAACAGTAACCAAAAATCATTATCGAACGTGTAGGAATTTTGGGCAGTTCCATTTTTCGTTTTGATAATAACTTCCCACGGTCCAATTGGAGCATCGTACGGCGAAATTAACTCACAAATGATCATCTTTTCCTGATATTCGAGTATCTTGCCCGACCATTGTTGCGAATCCAACGGGAACTCGGCATCCTCGCTCAAAATTAGTTGTCCTTGAGTACCTTTGATCGCGTTTGGATTACTACCATTGTTGAAGAAAACTTTCACCTCATCCTTTCCTTTGATAAAGTTACGATTCGAAAATCGAATGGCACAATGAAATTCTTGGCCACGACGCAAAATTGGCACACTTTGTTCGATATGCACAATTTCAAAACGATCAGTATGATGCGCGGTTGCATTATCCAAGGGATAGCAATATAATGATTCGACGTATAGAGCCATCACTCAAAATGGCCTCGTCTTCGTTAAATCAAAACAAAAACTTAGTTCACAATACACAACACAAACACAAACCAGAACTGATACCGATGCTTGAATAGCGATGAGTATTTATAGTCGAAATTCGAAATTCATTTTATTTCCGCCTTTGATTTGGCGGAAAGCCGCAAAACGTCTTATCAGTAAGTGAGTATATACGTAAGGGTTGGACACGTTACGTATCCACGAGTTATGGTTTTAAACGACATACACTCGTATATTTCATTCATTTTTTGAAACACTATTGTGGTTTGTGTCTGATCTTGGTTTTGCCGCAAACGTTATATATTATGAACATGGGGCGCTATTAATGATTACGCAATTAACAAAATGTGGTTTTTCGTCCAACTTCCGTGTATGTTTATAGAACTTTTGTCTCAACTTCTAAAGACATAATTAAGCATCGTGATTATAAAAAACGTTTAATCGGATTACAAAAAACCTGGAAATAATAACTTGAGTCGGTCAATTTCAAAATTAGAAGTCAATAAGAAGATGTAATTTGATGACCTAACAAATGAGAACAAGTAAATTCATTTCGCGGATATCGTTGCGACAAGAGAAAACAATTGGCCCAATCTTAGTGTTGAACATTGGATTGAACCAGAGGTAAAATGTTATATTGAACTTTCCAATTAGCTAACTTCTCAAATTTATGTGGGCATATACTCAGTATATAGCTATACGGGTGCAAATCTAGATAATCTGATGAGATCTACACCCGATGTGAGATACGATTGTGTTGTTTCGCTGCAAATATCAGGTGAGCAAGATAGGACTGTAAGAAAGTTTCAGTAAAGTAAGTAAGGAGGGCAAAGAAATAAGTTCTTGATTTGGCTATAATGGACGTTAATATAAGCGGACCGCGAATAGGAGTGCCTTGAACCCTAAAAAAGACAGACTCCTAGATATTTAAACTTACCTATTTGCCTTCACGTATAATTGTGTTAGTTTAAGCAAATCTTCCCATATCTACTTCCTTTGTGTGCTCATAGATTTAGTTTTTGCTTCGTAGAATTGAATGCCAATTTGTTGGGCTAGATACCAATGGAAACTTCTTCGAGGGAAATTAAATTTAAATAACATTGCAACTAGTTTTGATATAACCCCTAACTATATGACCAAAACATGTTGTGCTTTTCTGAATGTTCCTCAATAATATCTTGGACGTAGCACTTCTTTCAGACCATCGTCACAGTGGAAGCTTGATCGATTCTAAATCGGTGATATAAATAAAGATGAATACTCGATCATTGGTAATCGACTAAGTTTCATCACTATAGTTTTGCTCATCTAGACCCCTGTCAAAATCTGTAGTCGATATTTATCTGTATATTTGTTGTAGCTTAACCGATCTTTCATTGCAAGTATAAGACAGATCACAGTTGTCTTACACTCTTTTACGATTTTTCGAATTGTGATCTGACGTTAGGAACTTGATGGAGATGTTTGTAAATAGTGTCTAAATATAAAAGAGGAGGATGTTGCTGCTTTATCTCGTAAGATAGAATTTTAAATATTACTAAGCGAGAAGTGTACGCTATTCTTATTTGTTTCTTCCACAGAGCTGATAAATGTTTTCTAACGAGGTCGCAATTTTTTTGAGACAAAATTATGTGTTCGATCGTTTTGTCTGACCAATAGGTTACATAATCATTGATTTTGACCGATTTTATATCGTTTGTCTGGCAATAGCTGATCCTCCAAAATTTCTGTAACGGCAATCTCAAAAAGTGTAAAGTGTAACTCGATTTTGGAAAGCTATATACTCAATATTCATATATGTTCACGTTATAAAATTTATGTACTCTCCTTAAACATTATCTTGATATCGAGCCCAAGGCCGACCCTTTGTGTGGGTTGCTAGTACAACGCAAGCACCCTATACAAACACGAAAGTACTAATACTTTAACTTATTACTTATTATTTTTACGAAGTTATCATTAAGTCTTGTGGGTGAGGCGTCCATGTTTCGTAAATATTTCGGTCGAAACATAAGACCCGTAGAATACCACCATAGTATCCAGAGATTGACGTAGGAGGCGACTAAATTTGGTTGGATCGTTGGGCTGACCCGCATTCGTAAAAAACAACAAATGAATCCCCGCTTAAGTGCCCGGATACGAGATTGAGGCATTGACGAGTGGAACGTGCAGTCTCTTAAAAACCAACGCGCAGACCGTCTTTTTACATGTATGAAAGAGTATCGGCTATAACTCGTAGCGCTACAAGAAGCTCGATGGCCTAAAAGTGGAGACCATCTGACCCAAGGCTATATTGCTACACAGTGGAAATGACCTCAGAACTCTTGGAGTTGGATTTCTCATTGGGTCACAGGTAAAAAGACCGTGCTGAACTTCCAAGCAGTCGACAATAAAATGTGTAAGCTTCGCTTCCACATGAGATTAACCAACCTACAATTGTCTGTGTACATGCACCCACTGATATAAGCCAACCCCAGGATAAAGACTCATTTTACAATAATTTGGATAATCTGATCGGCTCTATGTTAGAGCACGATGTTAGATTGGTGATTGGTGACTTTAATGCTAGAGCTGGTAGATATCAGACCGGCTTATGTAATAATATAGGTCCGTATTCCCGACACGAAACTGCGACCAAAAATGGGGAAAGAATGATGTATTTTGCGATCGCTCATGATTTCAAAGTGGCAAGTAAGTTTCCTCATGAAAACATCCATTTGGAAACATGGACACATCCACGTAAAACATCTCTCGAAGACAAATTGAACATGTGTTGATTTCAAAAGAATGGGCTCAGTCCAAGAAGTGAGATGGTATATCGGTCGTCACCAAAATTCTTAGGCAGTGACCAATATCTGGTCTGACGAAGTGGACAGTGTCTGGGAAGTATTGAAAACCTCGGTTGCCGATGCTGCACAGCACATTATCGGTATAATGAAAATTACACCCAAAAATAATTGGCTTGATGAGAAGTGTCGTCTTGCTGTTGAGCAACGAAATATAGCGCACAATGAAGCGCAAACTCGGTTTACAATTGCCAGAAAAAACAAAGCAGTTCTTGCTAGGAGGACAGCTTAACGAGTTTGTAGACAGAAGAAGCGCGAATGGTGGAAGGCTAAGGTCTTACAACTCAGGAATGAGCGTAATTCGCGTGGTTTAAAAAAAAAACACTGAATTGCAACATACCTTAAGGTCTCAGTCAACTGTCATGAAGGATGAAAATCTCCGTGTTATCGTCGATGCGGTACTCGATACATGGCGTGGTCATTTTTCTGCCTTACTCGATGTTTTACATGTATCACAAGCTGTATTTGAATACCGTCAAATACAGATCGCAGAGATGATCAGGAGGATCCATCGTATGAGGATGAGAGCTTTCGATATTCGGAGGGCTAACTTTGTGGAATTGTCTTTTGAACCTTGTTCGATTGGTATATGGCCCAATAATGCCCAATATTCATGTAGGTGATAGCTTGAAATGCGAGAATTATCACGATATAGTTCTCCTCTGTACAGCATACAAGATACTGTCATAAATTATCTTGGGAAGAATTACTCCTTTTGGCGGACGAAATTTTCGGTGACTACCAAGAAGGATTCCGCCCAATTTGGACATTCAATGATAAAGTTTTTCGCTACGAATGATTCTTTCGAAGAACAAGGAAACATGTTGCAATGTACACTCTAGGTATTCCTAGATTTCACGCAAGTCTATATGACTCGATTAATCGAGAAAGGCTATGGTATGCACTTGAATACGAACATCTGTGTAAAAAGACACAGGCTTCGGGAACTTTTGCAATAGATTTTGTGTTTGACAATCCAATCAACTTTTTGCTTATGCAGATGATATCTGTGTAATTGGATTAAATGGCAGTGGAGTGAAACAGATACTTGATCCACTAGAACAGTGTATAGCTTCCGTTGCTCTCAAAATTAATGAGTCCAAAACCAAATATCAGATCCCTAGTTTTCGAGACCAAGACGCAATTGTTTTCAGTAGTCGTAGCTACACGTTTGAAGGAGTGATGGGATTCAAATATCTTGGATCTCTCATTACTTACGATAATAATGTGGGAGAGAATATCAAGGTGTGCCATGCCGCTGGCAATCGGACTTTATATCCTCTATGTCCACTTCTCAAATCAAAATATCTTGCAAATGCGGATGAGTATGCTGATCAGACCCGTTGTCATGTAGGTATGTGAGAGATGAACCTCGATGGATGAGTACATTCGAAAAAAGAACCAAGCGTGTGATATATGGCCCAACACGCGAAGATTGATTGTAAATACTGAGTTCTTTTGAATCACGAGATCAAGAATTTAATACGAATTCCTGATATCTTGCATGAAATCAAAGGAGCTCGAGTACGCTTCTTGTCACGTTCTGCGTGCCGATCCGAACCGAATGATACAGTGATCTTTGAAGGGAGAGTCACCTTTCGGTAGGCGAAGAGGTCGCTGTCGGCGACGATAGATCCACGGCGTAGAGAGCAATCTGGCATATTCTAATTGCTTGCAGCAGTATGAAGAGCTGGCTCGTGATCGAAACCGATGGAGTCAGATTTTTGATACGGTAAAAGCCGTAAAAAAATCTTTAGGGAGAAGCCTTTTTTATCCCGGTGCCAGTATACAATGTTATATTCACCGGGAACTATTTTTGTATTCTGTTAATATGTACGCATCTGATCGTTAGAGCATGAATTGCTGACTGACTCTAAGGCTTTTTTGCTCGATCTGCGAAAACATAATTTTACTATGCAGTTCTCATGACTCATTGGTATCGGCACTCTATTGGTGGTAATGTAAAGCAATTTAGCTCAAGAACAAATAATTAAAATAAACAAACAACAAAATAATAGTTTATAACAAAAATTGGGCCACTGTAACAAAAACATGTTTATAGCGGTTCATCTAACATATGAAGACACGCATACACATTTTACGTACATCATATACAAGTATGAGATTTTTGGTATATAGGTAAAAAGTTTAACAAAGTATAAAAGAGAGATATGGAACGGAAAGGTGCTCGATGAAACTGAAAGAAGATTTTACATATTTTGTTTTGTTATCTTTAAGATAATTTATCAATATTATAAGTATTGTTTATATTGTTATTATGGGAATATAAGATATTTTAAGAACCGAACATAAATGGATAAGCTTTTCTCTTCTATCGTCTTTCAAACTCGTCTCATCATTTACATAATATCGAAAATGTAAATTCGTAACTGCGATTTAAATTCTAGGTTTTGAGAATACGAGTATGTATGTATGTGTATGCAAATTAAGATGTATTGTTCTAATTGATTTATTTGGAATTTGGCATATATAAGATAATTTTCTTAATTGATTGGGTTTAGTAAATTAGGTTATTGGAACTTACCTTGATATAACTGATTTTAAATTCATCATAATGACGATGTCGATGCCATAGGACTCTTTTATACGACCAACTCAATGAACAGAAAACTCCATTCCGTTTGTGTCCTTCTTTTTGGACTAGAAAGCATATGTGTCCATGCGAAAATGACACATGCAAGATTGATGATAAAAGTATACACGAAACAGCCTGTTTTGCATATAAGTGGGGTGTTGAGAGCGACACCTAAACGAACGAAGAAAGCTAAACGAAAAAAGCACAAATAACGTACACTATCAGGACTTAAGAGTACAAAAACTCAGCAATCAGCATAATTTCTTTAAAATAGTAACCGGATTTCACTATACCTTATAAAATTTCGGTCAATTGACATTTTGGAACTTTGTGTTAACATCGAAATGGTACTCGACGAAATATATCGTTAACATTTTAATATTTTTCTGATCTTCTTTATGTTCCACATGGTTTTAATTAAACAGCCTCCAACATATACTGCAATAATCACTCCTCTAACGGGGGAAACTAACGTAGTGAATTTCAATGGGGGTTCCGCATATAAATCTGTTAGATGCTGATCAAAAGTTTGCGCTACATATTAAGCGACCTTGGACTTTTTTTTACTTTTTGAGTTTTTTCAATTAATATGGTCGAAATTGACGTCCAATTGAGCGTACAATTGGCATTGTTGATCATTTTGAAGAAACTGGCTCTGATAGAAGGTCATAGACTGTATCAACATTTTCATCCTGTTTGTACTCCTAATGCATTCGCAGCTCTTAGTGAAAGTGTTCGTAATGAACCAAGTACATTTCGCGAACCATATAGATGCATTTTGCAAGTTGATCTTCATTTGCATCCATACAAAATCCAACTAATTTAAAAATTGAGGCCAACAGACCATTTAAATTCTCGACGTATTCATTAGTTGATATCCGATCTGTTTGGTGTGATTTATGGACTGGCATTATTGGGTGAATGAGGAACGCTATCGTAACATGTTAGCATGAATGAATTGCATTTCAACGACCTTTGGTTTCAACAAGACAAAGCGACGTGCAATACAAATCGTGAATTAATCCATTTATTGACACCAAAATTTGGTGATTGAATAATTTCCAGAAATTGTGAAGTTCCTTGGCCACCAAAAAGCGCAGTTTAACACCACTTGATTATTTTTGGGGAGTTATATGAAAGGTAAGGTGTATATGACAATCATCCGCAGATAATTCAATAACTCAAAGATAACGATTTGAGCTGAAATTGAGGTCATAGACTCGCAGTTATTGGCAAAACCTATCAGATGTTCGGATGCAGGCCTGTACAGAATTTTATGGTGGGCGATATTGTTCATCCCAGAACCACATACAAAAATGTGTAGTTTATTTAGAAATAGAAAAAAACACTAACAGTTGAACGAAATGCCTGTACCATGACAAATGTGTGCCCAGATTTCAAATAAGTTTATATATACGAGTAATTCAACCCTAGAATATTTCACATTTATTTGGACGAAGCTGTGTCAAAGATGAGATTGGAAGATGTATCGTTGGCGATAATGGAAGATGTAGGCGATATTGAAGTTTGCCTAGTCGCAGGCGATGAGTTTGATGTCAGCTACGAATGCTCCACGGCGTTGTAAACGATCTGGCCTTAAATGATTGTTTAAACTGTATAAAAAGCTTGGCAATTGATCGAAACCGATGAAGTCAGATTGTTGAAATGATACTTGATGTTCTGCAGTAATATCATGTAGAAGCTGTCTGTTTTATTTTGAAATAGGTGGCTTCCAAGATAAAGACAGCCTGTACAGGCCATTGGTTTGATTCACGAGTCATATTGTTGTAAACAATTAATTGAGGCCGATGTCGTGCAATTATCGTCGCCGATAGCGACATCTTATCTATACAATTATAGTATTAACTATTTGGGGTAATTGGTAATTACTACAAATCCGTAATACTTTCGTTGTACATACATACATATATACAGTTTCACGTTCACTTATGTATTAACACTGCAAATCATAAAAAACCTCATTTTACGCCAATTCTTACCTATTTGTAAAATTGGTAAAAGTGTAAAATTCTCGTATGACAATGAATTATATTTTATTAGCAAACCACTAGAAGAAATATTGTCAATTACGATCAAATAACTTTCATTAAATAGAAATTTTATTTGTTCTGTAAACTAAAATCAAACAATTAAAGTGACGAACACAAGTTACAATTTTTGTGTTATAGTTTTTAGCACGTTTGATTTGAATACGAGGGGTGTAACAAAAGTTCGCTTAGTAGGCGACTCTTAAATATTTTTCTTAAAATCAAAAATGCCAAATATTTTTCAATTGTTTTATGAGACTTCTTTTGAAAATTCACAACAATCGGTTAAAATGGAAGCTCGTAAGCACAAAATAGCTGAAGATGCATCAGACGAAATTCCGCCTCCAACACAAATTCGCTGTGCAATTCTTTCACAAATTCGCTGTGCAAACCAAAGTTATGATGTCAGTTTACTTCAGCTGATCAAAAATTGTAGCTGCTATTCTTCTAAAAAAGTGTTAGATGGTAACTGCAAAATGGTACATCGAAGACTACTTACAAAAAGTTTTCAAAATTTTGTTAGAAAACCGGAAGAAAGAGGATTTGCGGTGCATCATGACAACTCGCCAGCTCACAGTTCTGAAATAAGGAGTAAGTCTATTGCGAGTGTAGTTCCGAAGAAATACGAACAGCACCATATTTAACGGATCTAGCACCTTGTGAATTTTGGTTATTTTCAAAAATTAAAACAAATTTGAGGAGAAAGGCCTTTAACAGTAACGCGGAGATAATTGATGCGGTTAACGCTGAACTAGATTAGCCTAAGGAGCAAGATTTTGAAGACTATTTTGAGAAGTGGATCTATAGGCTTAAGAAATGATATGATATGATGATATGATAGGAGAAGTACAAGCCAACCAGTTACGGTGAATCTGAGATTGTTACCATAATCCTGGAGTATATTCAGCAGAGTTCCAAATAGATATCTGAGAATTTTTACTCCAAAATTATGCGGGCCCAGTCCCTGCTTGCATCTCAACATATAAGGTTTAGGAAAAGGAAACAATCACAGAAACGACTAAGGTGATAATCCACAGCAGAGTCATTGCTAACTACATATTAGTAAATTATTGTATATTGTTAGTATAATCATTTTCACATTTGGATTTGAGTTTGTTATTATTGTTAGTTGGATAGGTAAGGATTATTCTAAATTCATCATATGTATTCGTATCGCCTCAACAGTTAAACTGGAGTATTTTAAAAAACATCTTTGGGTCATCTCATCATATGCTGTATTTAAAGATGTGTCCCTATAATTCCCAATCCATCACCATCTAACGCGTGGGGAATATAAATTTTCGTAATGACCCGACAGCATTTCTATATACAATATGATGATCTAATACACTGTCAATTCGTTTGTAAGGGAAACTATTTAAATAAATAAATAGTTAAGTGCGGTCATATTTAGCTAACCTGATCGATCATTCCATTCCACACATTCTATCTTTATGTCCGTTTTAAGATTTTACAACAAACAATCACACAATACACAAAAGTAGAATTCTTGTATAACACACTACAGTCCAATGAAAGAAATCACCAAAGCGGCCGTCCGATTCAGAAAGTTCAATAGTTTGTAATAGAATTATTATACAGCAAAAGAAGCTGCTTATTAAAGTAAAATAAACTTTCTGGTCAAGACCACCGGTCAAGTGATCCCCATCTAATGTTAAGAATGTCACTCAAGAAATCTTATCCATTTACACTTATATGAATAAAGAAAACAAAATTATTAAAATAATTTAGTATTTTCCATGGAAATAAAGACAAAAGTTATTTAAGAGTACAACATACCATGGTATATGAAGATAAGTCAAGGTATGTCTCAAGTACATACCCAAGAGCAAAATTGTGGACTTTATTGACAAAATAAAATCAAGAGGAATATTAACCGTTCCTTTAAAACACGATTATCCTAATATATGAACGAGCTTCTGCTAAATCGAACTTCAACATTTTAGCCAATTCAAATCTTGCCAAAATACAGGTTATTTACTGACCATATATATTATCGTCAATATAATGATCGTAAATTGGTAGTGATCGTGTTAAAACAATCTTCAGTCAATTCTACCATTAATATACATGGCACTACATCAAAACCTCAATAGTCTTTTAGATATAATCTTAGTTCAAATTTGATATAAGATACAAATATGAAAGCATTATTTCAAAAACTTTTGAATAGCAAATCCATCAATATGGAAGGTTTTCTGTATTTACTGATATAAATGTATGTACATACTAACATGTGTATTATAATATTTAAAACCAAACTGAAAAAATTAAAAGTTAATTAACAAACTTCATTTTGTTGTTCAGGATCAGGACTGATCTGTTTCACTGTCTTCAAACATTATATCTCATGAAAAGTGGTTTGGGCGTTATATAGCTTCGCGCTATAAAAGAAGAAATTTCACATTGTACTGAAACAGATTTTTATTTCAAATCGCGTTATATCGAAAACGCGTTGTATAAGTACCGCGTTAAACGAGGGATACTTGTATATATATATATTTAAAAAAAAATTTTTTGTTCTTTTTTTCCCGTGCAAGTGAACACCTGCACAAAATATAAAATAAAACAAACAAAAATTCTCTAACCCACATAGGAAAGAGAAGGATAGGAGTTTTGATAGACGAAACGAAAAATATGTTATATACATAATATTAATACATAGGACGTTCAAGTGTAGACTGTAATGTATGTATTTGCGTTTTCAACATCAAATAATGATGTATATACAAGACACACAATACACAATACCAACGTATATAAAATAAAATGTAAGTCGCCAATTAATATGAATATATATATATATATATATATATATATATATATATATATATATATATATATATAGTTGCAATTACAACGATCGCACAATGGCAGTGATCGCGTTAAATTTAAATCTCTTTTACTGTATGCTTTGATACATACATAAAACAAAATACATAATAAAATTGTTCAAAGGAAAGGGGAATACATAGCGTTTAATATGAAGAGCGAATTATGGGATGGGGAATGAGGTAATTAAACGAGACAGAACGAAAGGCATATCGCATGCGATCGTTTCCAACGGAATATTGAGATGTGGATATGAAAATGATGTATATAGAATACAAAGACAAAACGTTATATACTATAATATATAACGGAGAAACAAGAACAGACTATATAATATAATAAAATAAAATATAATACTATGGCTGCGTGCCATACTCAAAGTAAATTTCAAAATTCGGTAAATCGCATTTTTAGTACAAATTTACTTCTCATAGTGTGCCAAACTATGCAAGTATATTTTTTAGTGAAAATGGTATTAAGGGTTAAAATCACTGGATTATAGGTAATAAACGAAACGTCAAAATTTCGTATTATTCTTTCTATATTTAAATATATAGCATATATAGCTTTTTATTGTTTATATTATGTTTATTATTTATTTTATATTATATTTATTATTTATCTATGGTTTTATTAATTATAGATTACCTAAACCGTTTGCATTCTGAAGAAAAATGTATATGTCAAAAAATAACAACAACAACAACCAATTACCTTTTTTTTTCAATCCATTTACCCTACTTTTTAGAACAGTATTTGAGTTTACTAAAAAATTCACTAAAAATGTCATTTACCTTGAGTATGGCACGCACCCTATGTAATAATATACAATATAAAATATAATACTATGTAATCAATGCTGTGTCAAAGTTGAGAACAGGCTATCGAGAATTTTTGCAATCAATTCCGGTGTTCGACAAGGAGATGCGCTGTCCCCGATACTTTTTAATCTCATGTTGGAATACATCCTTCGTAAAAGTGCAACACCTCAGGACAATATCTTATTCCGACAATCCAATCAACTTCTTGCGTATGCAGATGATATCTGTGTGATTGGATTAAATGGCAACGGAGTGAAAGAGATACTTGATCCACTGGAACAGTTTTCAGCTTCCGTTGGTCTCAAAATCAATGAGTCCAAAACCAAATATCTGATCTCTGGTTTTCGAGACCAAGACGCAAGTGATTTCAGTAGTGGAAACCACACGTTTGAAGGAGTGATGAGATTCAAGTATCTTGGATCTCTCATTACTCACGATAATAGTGTGGGAGAGGATATCAAGGTTCGGCTTGCCGCTGGCAATCGGGCTTTGTATCCTCTACGTCCACTGCTGAAATCAAAATATCTTGCAAATACGGATAAGCTGAAGCTGTACAGAGTGTTGATCAGACCCGTTGTCATGTATGGATGTGAGAGTTGGACCTTGACGGATGAATACGAAAGATGGCTTCTAACATTCGAGAGAAGAATCATGCGTGTGATATATGGCCCAAAACGCGACGTTGATGGCACATACCGAGTTCTTTTCAATCACGAGATCAGGAATTTAATGCAAATTCCTGATATCGTGCATGAAATCAAAGGACAGCGAATACGCTGGCTCGGTCACGTTCTGCGTGCTGATCCGAAACGAATGATACAGCGATCTTTGAAGGGAGAACCGCCTTTCGGTAGGCGAAGAGGTCGCTGTCGGCGACGATGGCTCCACGGCGTAGAGAGCGATCTGGCATCTTCTGGTTGCTTGCAACAGTATGAAGAGCTGGCTCGTGATCGAAACTGTTGGAGCCAGATTGTTGACACGGTACGGGCCAATAATGGCCTGTAAAAACCGAAAAAAAAAAAAAAAAAAAAAAAAAAAAAAAAAAAATGTAATAATATATAATGAAATGTAATATAATAATATAATATAATAACGATACTCATCTGTAATTAGATTTTCAACTACACATACACACACAACGCATTTATTTTATTAAATTTAATTAAAGAAACACCGAGCAGACAAAAACACGTCCACTCTGTATGAAGATCCACACAACACAATGATTTTGAAGACTATTTTGAGAAGTGGATCTATAGGCTTAAGAAATGCATTGAAATCCATGGCGATTATGTATAGAGAAGATTGTTATTTTTTCTGGTCAACTAATCGTACTTTTGTTACTCCCCTCGTATATCCAAGAAATTGTGACAAATTTTTAATTGTTTAACATGAAAGTGTTCTTATATGAAGTATATACCAGCTGAGTGTTGTTTGACTAAAGAATATTGCGTTTACATTCAATTTAGAGATTATTTGTGTAATTCATTCAACAGCAAGAAGTGAAACCATAGTAAATCTATGAATAATTCTTGATGTTTGGTCACACAAGACATTTTACCTTCTTTTGTGATTGTGCTATGACATATAGAAAAGTTATCGCTCGAAAGAACAATCCCAGTGGAAGTGTAAAGAGACAATGACTCAATTGGCATTCTCACGCCAAATTATTTGATTTACATTTCGGTTTAAATGAAAATGATACACATTTTGATTCAATGTGCTAAAATGTCGGTTAAAAAATGTTGCGGTCTATAGATTGTAATTAACTGACTGTCGTTAACATACATATATGATTAAGTGTTTCTTATAAATGTGTTAGAAGTGATAGAACTTTATGTCAAACATAAATTGGTTTATGTGTGAGAGTCTGTGGGATATGTAAGAATTTATTGCTTAAAGCCAATGCGATAGTGAAATTTTGACGTTTACATAGTGACAACGATCTATATACAAGGGTCTGAATATGTTTAAGAAACGAATGAAAGTTAGAGTCATGCTGATATGATATATTATAACAATCTCGTTTTATCGGATTCCATTTTAATACTGAAGTAAACAATTGAAGATATCTGTAATGATTTCTTGAGACCTTAGTCTAGTCCACAGGTAGTGAACGCCTAATATTTATACGGGGGAATTAACAAAAGTTCGCTTAGTTGACCATAAGAAAGAACAGGAAAGGCGTCTTTTTATCTTCTCTATACATATTCGCCATTGATTTCAAAATCTTGTTGTTTAAGCTTGTCAGCATTAATCGCATCAATTATCTCCGCATTACTGTTAGAGATCTTTCCCCCCAAATTTGTTTTAATTTTTAAAAATAACCGGAAATCACAAGGTCAGCACCATATTGATGATTGTATTAAATCGCAATAAATTTACTCGTTATTTTAGAAGTGTGAGCTAGCGCACAATCATGATGTAAAAATTTGCGCCGCAAAAACTTTCTTTCGGTTTTCCAATAAATGTTTGAAAACTTTTGGTAAGCAGTTTCCGGTATACCATTTTGAAGTTACCATCTGACTCTTTTCCAAGGGAATAGCTGCTACAATTTTTGATCGGCTAAAGTAAACTGTATCATTACTTTTGTTGCTTAGCTGCATGGACTGCTATTTCGTTTCCGGATCGTATACTTATAGAATCAAGATTCCTCCCAAGCCTCTTTTTGGGTATCATTAAAGATTCGTGGAACTCATCAGCAATAATTTCATCAGCAATTAATCAGCAATAATTTCTTGTGCCAATCGAGAATCTTCGTCAACTTTGGAGCTCACTAAAACCACAGTTATCAGTGGATGAATTTAGTCGACCTTTTCGGGACTTGTACTCTACAGAAATCTGTCCCGTCTGGAAATTACGGAATCACTTAAAATAATCTGTAGACACGGTGCAATCGTTTCATATGCAATTTGGCATTCATTGAATATTTGAAGTGGGTTTAGTTTACGCCGAAAACCGAAGAGAATCACACAGCGAATTACTGTTTGCGTTGATGTGGAATTTCGTCTGATGCATTCTCAGATATTTTGCGGTTTTTCGTCTGCATTTTTACCGATCGTTTTGAATTTTTTGAAAGAAGTCTCATCAAACAATTGCAAAGGATTTGGTATTTATTTTAAATATTGAGGTGTCGTCTACTAAGCGAACTTTTGTTACTCTTTTCGTATATGTGCGCCATCTTTTATGTCGCTATGTAAACATTTAATAACTTTGAAAAAAATAACCGATTTCTATATATGAGGTATTTTTATTCAATTCGTCCTTTGCAATTTATTTGGACTAGTTTTGGAATACAATATCAATTAAGGGGCCGACTTGATTGACAAAGCAAAATTTACCCTTTTTGCTACGTTTCCATTACCTTTTAGATCTCGGGCGGTATAGCGATGATTTCATCACGAATGTCAATGGTCCAAGGCTTGCATACGGCTTTTCAAATAGCCACACAAAACGAAGTCCGGAGGAGTCAAATTTGGAGATCTGGGTGCGCTTCTTTGCGGCGTCGCCTTTTTCATATCAGACGTTAAAGGAATTTTCGTTGCAGAAACTGAATTGTTCGATTTGTAGTATGGTAAACCAACTTGTTAGAACCAATACCCGTCAACAACCATTTTACGCATTTGCGGACAGAAATAATGAGCCAACTTTCTATTGGCAGTGAAATCGTACAACCATGCCATTAGCTTGTAGCTTATTATATACTGCTTGTAGCTTATTATATACTTTAGGCTCAGATCGGGTTCCTTGATGTGAGTTATGTCAATTGGAACGACGAATCGTAATACATTATTATGGATAAACGTTGTAGCTATTGTACTTGCAGACAATCGGTCAACTTCGGGGCAGCGAGTGAATCTATCAACACAGGCAAATATATATATGTATATCCATTGGACGATGGAAGTGGTCCAACAATGTCTATATGTTCAAATCGACCAGCTGGAATTTCGAACTGTCCGTAAGGTGATTTTACATATGCCTTTAAACTTAAGATTTTTGGCAGGATAGCCCGGTTCGTGCTCAATGGACCACGTCCTTGATTACACTATAGACCATAAGAAGCTGTCAGAGCCATCTACATATATTAAGGCATATTGAGATGGTTCCGTTAATTCTCGTCGATGTCTTGCAATAAATTTCAAAACCAGAGAGCTTGGAAAGGTCTAGTGGAACTAGTACAACATTCGGAACCAGTATATCTGAAATTCTAAGTCTGCTTTTTGTGCTTTGATAAATATGTATATCGTATTCGAAACAATTCTCAGCTGTGGCCGCTACGAACGAAGTTGGTCATTCGTAGAAATATAAATCTGCGACCCTTTTATCGGTGGTGCAGGATATATCATCCGCGAACGAATGCGGACGAAAACAGTCCATTCATTCGGCATCTTGTGTCGTTCAGTTGATCTACTAACATACATTATGTTAGCCAATTCACTTTTTAGAGATTCACTTTCATCTCTTTTCAAAGTGTTGGTCATATACTCAATGTGTGACTATATCGTCAGAATCCTGCCTTTGCGTTTGGTTCGCCAATATTTTTATTAGAATGTCGATAGCAAAAACTGTCAAATGCATATCATAAGTCGCATTTCAACCGACCAACCGCTACTACGCGCTAGTGAACCACTTGAAATTTGGTTCTTATCTTTGCTAAATGAACCATAGTAAATTTAGCAAAGATAAGAACCGATGTGCGTACTAGCGGTTGGTCGATTAGAAAGCAACTATTCACAGAGTACATTCTCGTGTGAAAATCCAGACAGTGAAATCGGAACGCTACTGTTAAACAGAATCGTGTATATGATATAATCAATTATCGCGACATACTGCACCTAATAAACATTAAGATTTTGATTTCATTCCAATCAACTATCTACATGAACCGCATACAGTTTGGTAATTTGTCATTGCTCGTTTAGCATAAATACAAAAATAAAAAGAAAGTTATGCGTGTTATATGACAGACATTACAAAATTTTGATTCCGATCTTTAAGACGATTAAGACCTATAATCTAGAATATAGAATTTGGGTAACTCTATAACTATTTATAATTCGACAGAACACTTTCTGATCTTTCATACTCTGTTTAATTCCGATCTGAATCGCGCACCGCGCACAAAACAAATTTCATTTTCTTCCCAATTTCTTGTCTTCTGTGTATGTGTGTATGTATGTATGCGTGTGTTTATGGTGTTACGGACGGCAAGCAGCGTATTTATTATACTATGCTGCCTTAAGATTTATTTTATAAGACGGTATATGTAAGCCGTTGCGCTATACCACGATATAACATTTTTTTGTGTTGAAGCATAGTTCTTTAGTCTTTTCTCTTTACTTTCTGTTGTTGTTGTTTGATTCTTAATTCTGTTTGCTATATCTTACAGTTTGTTTTTAGGTTATTGGGTTATGCAAACAATTTTTTTTGTTGTACAAAATAATTCTGTTAAATTTTATTAAAACCACAACACTGGAAGTAAGACAATGTATACTTCTATATACGAGTATATGGATGCATGTGCGAGACTTGAATACGAAATAACCCAAAAATTTGTCTTATACGAGTAAGTTGAAGATACCATTCTGGTCTTGTTTCGACGGTGTTTAAATTTTCTTTTTTAATTGTGCGATTGTCAAGATGTCTTTTATTGTTCATTCTTAACTTTATACAAACGAAAAACAATTCATGTTATTGTATTGTTTTTATAACAAGCCGCGAGAATTAAGAAAGTGTTTAAAATTAGCAAAAAAAAACTTGTTTTAGTCTTTAAGATATGCATATTCTTCTGACCTTGCACAAACATATTGGGGTCGAATTGAAAAATTTTGGAAAAACTTTCTAAATAACGTCATCGCATTAGGATTTCATTTCCTTGATTTAATCAATTCAAATTCCATTTGTATAGGTAAGCTAATCTATATCTTTCCACAAGAAGCCAAAGTGAATCATCGATTTTCTAGTTGTTGTTGTGTGTTTTTAAGTACATATAGTGAAAAGAACACTTTCTCTTCGATAAGATCATCGTACTTATAAGGTTGTGCTCATTACTTTATTTGCATATTCGATATACGTTCGTATGGTATGTAAGTCTAATTCTAAGATATTTAATGCTTTTAAACAGGTATTTCGTTATAAATTTATAGTATTGTCTTCGACGCTGTTGTGTGGACAACACAGAAGGTTTCCAATCCAAATATTATAATACGTGCAAATGTGAAATATCCAAAAATGCTTTGCAAAAGAGAAATGAAAGCCCCAATTTTAGCAAAACTTTTATATATGACATGCGCTCGATTTAAGCCACGTTTATACTTACAGCTTACTCTCTCTTTAAAATAATGGCTGTTTATTTTTAAACAGAACACTCCATCAGTGGGCGGTTTTCTGCATTGGCTTGACGCACGGTTCCTAATCGCTGGTTTGCTACACAACTTCGACCGTTCTTTAAAAGTTCTTTTGCTAAAATGGGTATAGGCAATCCCATGTGACAGTAAGACAAACCCAATTTCGTTGTTGTTCTAGTTTAAATATGACTGATGCTGTGCATCCGATATTTTAATGATGTAATAATTTAAGGTGTTTACAAGCAAAAATCAATTCATCACAATAAAAATTAATAAATCGAATATTCCAAGCAAACACCTGTAATTATAAGAAACATATATCAACATACATATATAACATATATAAGAATATATGCAAAATGCAGCAAGTGTCATCAAATTATAGGATATGGCTGATGAGATGGAATTGATCTTCTCGATCACTCAAATTTATGATGTCATCCGATCAAAACTGGTCTTGCGATACAAAAATTACAGTTCAGGGAAAAATACACAACAGATAGATAGATAGATGCCTACTACAATCAAATTGAAAAGGCCATCCGTTTTATCGAACTTTTATGTTCAGCAGAAGCAGTCCGAGTGAATTTTGAAACAAATAAATAGGACAGAAAGGCTCCAATTTATTACATTCTTAAAACAACAGCACATCAGCATGCCAAGATTATGAATCCTTCTAACGAAAGTGCATATCTTGAAAAGGTAACAAACGAGTCCGTAAACTACTGGAAAAAATTATAATGGCAAAGTTTTTTCAGATCTCATTTTTTAAACCAAAATTCTGTTCGACCTCGATATTGCATAAAAAATCATTGTGGTATGAAGTTATTTAATATCAGGGTAAAAATTCAGGGTAGATGCGTTAAGACGATTATTATCCGAAGATAAAAGTACACATGTGGATTTCTATAATAACTTTGTACCAATTTTGTAAAGGAGGACTATCAACAATTATAACAAACAACTGTTCGAATTAGCACATCGGAAAGACTAAAGCGACGAGACTCTCGGACGCGTCGTAGCCAGATTTTTGACAACATACAGAGTAATATCGTAAATTAAACACCACAACGAATTGGATATAAGCAGCTTATCACTAATCATCATTTTAGTTGTTAAAATATTGCTTATCTCTTCGGTGGTTTGGCACTATAGTTATAAACTCAATCGGATGGATTATTGATCAATCCATGTACTCTTCTAATACTATATATGCCTATGTAGTACGTCGGGAGTGTTTCCTCCTTTGAATTGTGAATTAAGTGCATTCGACTTGTTTCTATGTACTGGTTGAGTATACGTGTAATGTTATCCCTTTCCTTTGTACCATTTCCTTGATACTCTAGTTAGAATCGAACCCGGTTGTTTTTATCTCTCCGATTACGATATTGGCATATCCGTTACAATATTTTCTGTCTGTCTGACTGTTTTTATTTTTGCTATCTGTTTTTGGGCTCTTTCGCGGTTCGGTTATTTACGTCCTTGGTTACCCCATTACATAGCCAAATTGTATACAGCTATAAGTCCGATTTACGGAGAACTATTTGCACATTCCAGTCTATAGTACTGCCATTGAAGATAGGCTGGTCTATAAATTCTACACTCCAACGGTAGGTCATTTTGTGTTCATTCACACCACCGATCGTAACCAGATGTTGGAAAGTCCCATTTTAATCCTGCCCCTATCGTGACTCGAATCCGGTACCTTCCACTCCAACTGCTACAGCTTTAACTTTCTTCTATATGCAACGGCAAATTTGAGGTTTTGGCTAACAACGTGAATTTGCACAAACATGATATTGAGAATTCAATTGAATTTGTGCTCAAATAACTTAAACTTGTATGATCACTTAACAAATAACAACGTCAAGTATTACATCATATGAGTTGATTTGTAATAGTTGGTGACCATTTGGGATATACGTGATTTTTATGCACATATTTGTGTATGAAATAGGGCCCAGGATATTATCAAACAAAATTAAAAGGCATATGCGACATCGTGATGCAACAATCTTTTCAAAATAAATTATCAGAAGTCGTTTCCGAAGACGAGAGGGTTATGATAATTTTGGTTATAATTTGTGTGTTTTTATGACCAATAATACATTGTGATATTGGCTGTCTGTATGTTAAGTTGACCAAGAATTAATTAACATTCTTCAGTAGACGACATTATACGCACCATTCTGTCACTATTAATATGGTTGCAAAAGTGACAGATGATTAATTTGAGGTTTCACTACTATTCAGAACTAACGATATGGTTTACTAACGTATCCTTTTAAACGGCAATGAGCCGACCTAACTTGATGTCGAATTGAGTAATATTATTGTTATGCAGGAATTATTCGAATAAAAAAAACTAAGTACTATGAAAAGGTTATAGTTATATCTGCTTACTTCCCATAGTTAGTCAATGAGTTCAGTCAAGCTATGTAGCAACGGAAAGTAATTGATATTATTTTGCCTCGCTGAGTCTCTAACTGGAAGGTTCTCCAAAAGATAATTATGTCACCTTTTCACAAATAAAGAATTACTGTCATTTGGATCTTCATCAATGAAAATCAAGTGCAAAGAATGGATTTGGCGTGCTTTAAAGAACATTAATTAGCTCTTATAAGAAAAGCAGTCCTCTTTATAGTGAACTCAAGAGAAATTGGACACAATTTTGGACTAGAAATTTTGGCAAATACTGTCAAGAAAATTCGTAACATATCCTCTGAACTCAAAGTGGGTATAGAAAAAATGTATATGGAAAAGACATCGAAATGATGGTGATCTTTCTGTGAGGACGTGGCCAGTCTCATATCAACCTTTCTTCTGGGCAATAAAACGATATCAACCTTTGGTGCAATGATCTCCGTTGGCAAACGATTTAGATCCCATACTTGTAAAGTGGTTTCGTTTAACCCTCATGTGATCAGAGAGTTAGTTTCAAATTTTGGGGATTAAGGCTCTCGTTAGAAATCCAGTGTGTTGTTAGCATGTGGTCAAGTATGTGCTAATGGATAAAAATATATCTGTATAAGCGGATTCTGATTCCATATTATTTCATTAGATGATTGATTTTGGCGCTATGGACACGTTCATCGTTGGTCACAACAATTATAATAATTTGTTGACCTAATATTGTCGACAATTACGCTGAAGAGAGTTCATTAATTGGGAAATCATTCATTGAGTAAAAACATTCATTGGGCTGACTAACGCACATTGTACTTCAATATGTATCAAATGCGGTTCGAAGAGTCTTAGTTGGAGCATGATAAGGACCAGTTACGGTCTTTAAGCTAAAAACTATTAATCTTGTTACAATTTAATTGAAAATTTTCGATTAAAAATTTTAAAAATTCCGACATTAAGACATGCGCTCTCCGCAACTTTTACTAATTCAATGTCATATACACGAAAACCATTTTCTTATTCAGTTTTGATTATTCGTATAATATAAGTGTAATTAAGAAAATTAATTAATTATTCTAATTTAGTTGTGTGTTTGTGATCGGTACGTTGATTGGCATGTACATGTAGAATGTATGAAATAAAAGAAAGTTTTTGAATAACAGAAACCTTGTTTTACCTTGAAAATTGTCTAAATAGCTTATTTCCAAATTTAAGTTTTTGGTATAATCGGACAACTATTTAGTAATTTATTATAAATTTACTACTTTAACTTTATGAAGTGTACATAATTGGTTGGTAATCGGTGACTTTTCGTTATGGAAACTATCCTACAATCCACCATTGGGTAGGATGCAAAAGGAGTTTTGCACTATGGTGGTGTGAATGAACACATGTATGACCCCCTGTTGGAGTGTAGAGTTATCCATGGGCTGAAATTAGTCAGTACTATAGGCTAGAATAGAGCAACACAATGTGCAGATGGTCTTGGTAAAAGGACCGATAGCCCTTCGTTTTCGATTTGTCTGTTATGGTGTAAAGTAGTGCGTAGATAAGCGTACCGCGAAATAGTTGAGAATATATATATATATATATATATATATATATATATATATATATATATATATATATATATATATCTGTTTTCCAACACAAGTATGGCAATTTTACTTGTTTACACGGCTGTCGTGTTGAAAATGAGCTTGATCCGAAATAAAAACATTTCACCAATTAGTTTGCTACAGCTGCTGTATTGTTCAAAGTAAATAGAAAGAGGCCGGTCACTTTGTTACAGTTAGCAAGATCTTGTAAGCGAATAAGAAGAGATCGATATGCATAATCCCTGTTAGGCTTTCTATACTGTTACTGCGACCTCTTCTCAGATTTAAGTTAATACTTTTGAAAACAGCTGCCATATTCTAAACTGCTTGTTATAGGCTAAACTAGCTTGTTATAGGCGATTAAGCAAATATGTAGGTATGTATATTATCTGAAGGTTTGATGCACGAAGAAAAGCAACGAAATTTTTAATTTCCAGTAAGTGAACAATTTCCAGCAGACTTCCGGTATCATTATTTGCTCAGCAGTGTTGTATGCTGATTAGCTTCGATATTGCTATAATAAAGCGTTAATTCGGCTTTAAATTGTTAGGAAAACTAAATCGATCTCTTCTTATAAGAACTTAACCAACTTTGCGTGGTGAAGTTTTTGAAAAACAACGATCACAGATAGAATTGCGGCCAGATTGCACCAAGCGTTTACATTGCAATTTTACCTTTCGGTCCACTCACACCCCCTTACCACTATAAGGTTTTTATGCTAAGGAAAAAAAATTAAATATTTCATAAATTTTAAAATTAAGTAAAATTTAATTTTTAAATTTCACAAATTGCATGTGCGTTTGGTAAAAAATGTAGCGCGCGGTTTATTGACACGAAACGAAACACAACAAATTCCAAGAAAATGGAAAAGTTCTGTCTTTATTGTGAGATGTATACATATGTTTGTACGTATATTGAATACTGTTAAAAGGAAACGCGAAAACGATTTATGATTGTTGAGGTTTCGGTTTTTCGTGCTTACACTTTACATTATCCGTATAGTTGAAATTTATTAGAACTTGCCATTAAGATGATGGAATTTACACTTTCTGTTTTCTTTGCAATCTAACCGACCGCATACATATACATCCATAAATACATTTAATGACAGTTTTATAGTGCAAAGTGAAATTTTCAGTGTTGAGCTTAATCCAATTAACTATAATTTGGTGTGAGGTCGGCAACAAGGAAATACAATTAGAATAACAATGTGGTTTTGTTGTAACCAACAACTATCAACCCAGATTTATAAAATAGAAATTTGGCAAATGAGAACTTAAAAGTTTTTTTTTGTTGAATTAACTTTTGTCTTAAAGATGTATCGATGTAATTCATTTCACATTGACATCGTATTTAGCATTTCTATATTATTTGTTAGATATCAGATTTTTGGTACATCACAAAACGAAACGATTTCAGAAATCATATTATTTATTATCTGCTGTCACCTCACCATCCGTAACATAATAGTTCGTTATTGACAAAAGTTCATCTTTAAGAATGTTCTCATTTTTATTTAAAATCGTATATATTAAATGAAGGTGTACCACTTGCCAAAATGATATTTAGGAGAAATCTCCATGTATTTTCAATGGTATTTATACATTCATGAGACACCTAGTATACGGAATCTATAAATTTTTTCGTCGAGACGACTAACCATTGATGTTGTCCATTTTCAAAATCTGAGATCTTCTGTTGAACATCTGTTGATGTTCATATGCCCTGCAGTTGGTGGTTTGTGATAAAGCAGAAGAGAAATGCGAGCCTGTAAGCCGCACTTACATTATGGATGTTAACTAGATAAATTATCCAAGGTAGAGTATCTATGCATATCATATAGATTTGAGAAGCGGCCATTAACCTATCTTACTTTACACACTATCGGAATTCTAGGGAAACCTGATGGACCTCACACGAGAACAAATCAGGAAGGCTTAGATGTACTAATGAAAACTCATTTTCCCAAAAGTGAAGATTCTAATGTAGTAGATGGAAATCAACGACCATACCAACTTCCAAGTTTCAGAGATTGAAACTGGGTGGCGAAGGTAGAATCCGATGGAGCATCGGTTCTTTCTCATAATTTAAAACATTAGGCTTAAGCGGGATATTCCCGGGTTTCCTACAAGAAGGACATGAAATTATCCTAGACCACCATGAACATTTCTTCAGACTCAGTTTCGCCCTGTGATACATTCCAAGATCATGGAGAAAAGTCAGTGTAGTGCTCATTTCGAAGGATGGGAAGCCTAGATATGACCGGGCAAAAAGTTTTCGACCTATCAAACTGCCTCCTTTTTTCCTAAATGTTAAGAGAGAAAGGTTTATAGGTACTTTAGGGACATTGCATGTCTTGCATGATTTGCATTAGCAAATCCCATACACTCCAAACCAAAAAGACAAATCTGTTGAAACAGCACTCCATGAAATCGTTGAACGGATAGAATAATTGCTGGACAAGGAATTTGCCTCGGGAGCGTTTTTGGACAGGTAAGGTGCGTTCGACAACGCTTCCTTCAAGGAATGGAGATTAGCCTTGTTCGCTGATTTAGTGCCATGCTTAGGTCAAGGAGAATTACTGCAGAGTTAACAGGTGAACCTCGAAAGAGATGTCCTCAGGTTAGGTTTTTGTCTCAGGGTAGGCTTTTGGTCAACTCACTAAACGAAAACGGATTTCTCGACCAAGGTTATCCTGATGATATCGCCATATACTGGTAGGTAAATATACGGATGTATAATTGTGAGCACATGCGAATTGCGATAATTGTAGTCAACCCTAGAAAAACTGAGATGGTTCTTTTCAATAAACGCAGGACTTTGGGAAACTCTAGTCTTTCAAAAATTGGGGCTCATACGATCCCGCTCTCTTTGGAAGTCAAGTATCTGACGATTTGGTTGGATCAGAAGATTACTTGGTAAAATCATATAGAAGAGAAATGCTACAAATCATGCAAGAAATTGATTATCACTATAATGATCTGCACCGAAAGAGATGGGATAACCTCACCTCTTATCGACTGTCCAAAATTTTCTTTGGATCTATAAATCAGCAAAGATCTCAGTCCTTCTTAAACTATGATACGCACTTTAAGGATCTTACTGGGCATCATATGTTTCGAAAGAAAATTCGAAGAATAAACTGTTGAGCACTTCTTGTACTTCTGTTCTTTATACTCTTCACATAGACTGCACTGCTTTGGATCACAATTTGAGGGTCAACTGACGACCTTGAAGATACCAGATATTTGAGACTTCATAAGAAGAACAAACAAATTTCGGGACTGAGAGTGTACGCCTGGGAAGGGATGTCACAATGGTAACTTCGTAATTTGCCAAGCTTTACGATTTGGATACAGGTTCTTGCTTTTTGCAACTCAAGTCAGTCTAGTTTGTCATGTATGTATGGACAACAAAATGGACTATCTACTTTGAGGTCACTTTATTTACTTTAGGTTTAATTATTACAAATTATGATCCGTTACAAATTTCCGAAGTCATTTTATTTCGAGATACAAGAAACTTTCACGCTGCATAAATAGATTTTGATAAATTTAAATTTGTCTAAATCTCACAACGTATGTATCAAATTTGTCGTCGCCAATATGTAAATTTTTCAAAATCGTAATCATTCATTTCAAATACAATAAACGATTGATGCTAATCATACATCCGATTATCATAAAAATTTCAGTCATCTATTGTGTTCGTTGTGAGAAAAATCTATTTATTTACGAGAACAAATCAATTACATACATAAATATGTATATATGAGTTAAGGCAAAACCGACGAGACTGGATTTAACAAGCCGTGATGAACACACTTAGATAAAATCAAAGTATGCGATATGGATTTGTGTGGTTGGTCGTCTCGTACTGTACATGTCTAGTATGCCTTCTTTTTTTTTTCTAGCGTATCTAGTGTACGTAGAGAGATGAGCATGGCTTGTTATATATGTACACTCTACTCGGTTTTGGTTAAGTATTTTGCACATTTCTATGTAAATTATTATCTTCTTCTATGTATGTATATGAGAGAAATGCATTACAATCGTATACATTGTATTCAACTGAATACACACATAGACAGAATAATTGTATAATTTAACCCAAATTAGAGATAAATATTAATTTAATTAATCATTAATCAAGTTCTAGATAATATGCGCTTGTTATGTGAATTCACGTATAGAGAATTGTTGCAACACAATGTACATATATATGATTGCATACGTATGTTTTATGTAACAGATCTATTGTTACTGAAAGATGGTTTTGTTATATAAAGATATCTACGATTGTTCTTCAAGATTTAATGATACATTTCGAATAGAGAGATAACCTTATAATGTCATAACCTAATTTTTTTATGTCGTGCTACAAGACCTAAACCGATTAGCCAGTTTGAACGAATTTTTGTGGTCTCCTTAATAAACAAGATATTTTTAGACCAACCCTAGTTTCGGCCCCGGATCGATTTATTTTTTAGGTTTAAAGGACAATTTGGATTATATAACTGTTTTGTTGTTATGTATATACGTGTTAAGAGATTTTCTATTTCTAATTAAATTATCTAATTCATTTTGAGTTTGGGTAAAAATCGATTTAAGTTTAAATATTTATTAAGAGCACGTAGAAAAAAGTTTTTCGACGCATACATTTCGAAATGAGTTTCTATTAATTTTTCAATACGTTTTCCATTAAGCAACGCACTCGGAAAACGGTAGGATTAAGGTGTTGCGAACAATTTCTGAAACGGATAAAATATATAGAAAATAAAGTATGAAGACAACCCAGTCAGCTGATAACCATTCCTTCCGGGTGTAAAATACATAAGACAATCATACATGAGACCATTGCATGAATAACATGTCTGCAAGCTATCTATCGTTACTTTGGATATCACACACATTTTATTAAAAGATTTATTACTACAGGGTCATTCAATAAGTCCATAGGCGACACATAGATGGCGTTACCAGAATTTATTTCTAATGATTTTTATTTAGTACTAATCTTCAAACGATACGTTTATAAATTAGATAGTGGAAACCAAACAATGGATTGATAAACATTATCCGAACTCTGCTCCATCGAGACAAATGGTAGGCAAATGGATTACTGAATTTAAATGGTCTGTTATTTCAGAAATCATCAAAAAATTCCACAAATTGGTTATGAACGATCGCGAATTGAATGTGATTGAGCTAGCTGACATTGTAAAGATATCAAATGATAGTGTTTTACCATTTTACACGAACATTTGGGTATGCGAAAGCTCTGTGCAGAGTAGGTGCCGCGTGAGCTTATTCGACCAAAAACAACTATGAATCGAGGAGTGTTTGGCGCTGTTAAACCGCAATAAAGTCGAATTCTAGCATCGATATGTGACAATATATGAGACATGGCTTCACAATTACACACCGGAATCGAAATGATAGTCAGCTGAGTGGACAGCAGTCGACGAACCGAATCCATAGTGAACAAAGATGCAACAGTCGGCCGGTAAGGTGATGGCGTCAGTATTTTGGAATACGAACGGAATAATATTCATCGACTATCTCCAAAAAAAAACCACCATCAACATCGACTATATTTCTGTGCACTTTTGGATCGATTAAAGGCTGAAATCACAAAGAAACGGCCATAAGAAAAAAGTGTTGTTTCACTAACACAATGCACCGTGCCACAGATCCATGAAAACGAAGGCAAAATTGAATGAATTGGGCTTCGAATTGCTTACCCACCACCATATTCTTCAGATTTAGCTCCCAGCGACCTTTTCCTGTTTTTAGATCTCTAAAGAATGCTTGCTGGAAAGAAGTTTAAGTCCAATGATGAAGTCATCGCTGAAACTGAGGCCTATTTTGACGAGAAAGAGAAATAGTACTATAATAGTGGTATCGAAAAGTTGGAAAATCACTATACTCATTGTATCGCCCTCGAAGGCAACTATGTGGAATTTTTAAAATCGAGTTTTGTCAAAATTTTGGTTTTTTCTTACTTATCCTACGTACTTATTGAATGACATTTGGAGCAGCATGAAAAACCTAGTTGGTATAGATGAAAAATAGGAGGTTGTTTTTTTTTTTTTTTTTTATTTAAACTGAAATTTTAAGAGTTCAAGTGTAGATTTTAAGAGTCCACACCTATGCAGATAAGATTTATATACAGATCACCACACTCGTCCAAATTGGTTAACCGGTGTTAGGTCTCTACTTTCTATCTTTGGCTTCATTCTCCTCAAGAGTAGTCTCCCCATTAGCTTTGAAATGATAAGGAAAAGGGATATCGGAATACAATTTAGCTTGATTGACCGGTTTATCTGGTTTCGGTAGGTTTGGCCAGGAGCCTTTTTTGACTTCAGATTTTATGTCTCTAGTAACTAATTTCTGGGTTATTAGAGGAATTCTACCCCTCCCTATATTATTGCTACCCCTATAAAAATATGCCTATTTTCGATTATAATATCCGATTCAGTCTCATGCGGTTTGAAAATATGAGCCAGATGATTAACAAATTCTTCAGATTTTGATATGATATCTCTAGCCCACGAGACATCAGTTAGTGTAATATCTGCATAATTGAGGTTTTTATACTTTTTGTGGCCTTCCATAATGATCAGTTCGTATCTTCATCAGCGTTTAATTTTCAGCTTCCGAATTCATCGCTTTAGCTGTTGTGATTTGTTATTTAGAATCATCTTTTCAGATGGACTCTTCGTTTGTTGCTATTTTCTCCTAGATTTCCTTTTTTCTAAGGCGAGTTTCAGAACTTCTCTTGGGCAACTTTTACCAATGGTTTTGAATATTGCTTCTTTAGTATTATTCCAAGTGGATATATGAATGATATCAGTGAAGCTGTCCACCTCTTGTTCTAGTTCCTGAACCGCGTTTAGTTGTGTTTGTCGGTTGATCTTGCTTTCTAATTCAAATCTGAAGCTCTCACAATCAGTTGTTTTATTGGCAAGAGTTGGTCTCATTTCCTTTCTATTTATCTTGTCGATTATGGAAAGTTTCACTGCAGAATGATCAGAGTCCATATCTGAATTTTTCTCTACTTCAATAAAATTTGATGAAACTTGTTTTGGTATAAGGAAACCCAGCAGATCAGGAGTTTTACCTGCATCCGTGGGTCAATATGTTGGCTTGCCAGTGGAATGAACGACGTATTATTAATATTGCATTTTTAAGTTCGTTATACCTTTGGTTGTTGTAAGCCTAGTCAATATGCTCTAAATTTAAATCATCCCCTTATATAAAACTAGCATTGAAATGTTGTAGGATACTTAAGTAGTTCGGTTTCTTCAGGTTATATCTAGGTGCACATATATAATATTTAACTCAATTGTAAATAATTGACTTCAATCGTACTATGTACTGTTGATTGGTTTACCTATTACTAACGCATTAATTAAATTTTAATCTAACCTGCATAAATAATTAAAATTTAAATTTTTTGGTACAAATTTGGCGCATAATATAGCGGCAAGTAGTAATTAAAACAACCATTACAAGCAATCAAACTTAAATCGATCAACAAAACTATCGATTAAACTCTGGCACAGCATGCACAACGTAAAATTACCAGAGTATAGAGATTAACTATAATACAAAAATTGTTTATGGCCTAATGAGTAAACTAATTGGCTGATCCCATATATCTATACGATATACACACATGTCTTATTTACATATGTAGGTCATCTGACAACGGTTCTTCTATACATAAAATGTAAAGTAAATTTGCCGGTCGAGTCGACGTCTCATAAAAATTATATAAGTTAGATTTCGTGGTCCAAGTTTTCCAACTATTTGCAACATTTATTGAGTTGCGTGATTAATCTATTACGACACTAATACTTATATTATTTGTGTACATAGAAATTTTGTTTACTACATGTACATATAACACAAGTATTCAGGTGATTTGAACATAAGAAATTTCTTTTCTTTCGTTTGCGTTTTACCTTGACTTTGACAGTGATTCTCTTTTGTTGTTGTTATTTAAACATTTTCTTTTGCTTTCAAACACACATTGGTATAATAGTGTTTTAAAAAACTATATTGTGTGCATGTACGCGATTCGATGATCATCGTGGTGTAGAAAAGAAATGGAATAAATTCTTTTATTTTTTAACATTTCTTTCAAGACGTTACATTCAAGAAGTAGTTTTTAAACCATTTTTTTAACAAACTGTAGTTTATTTTGTTAGTTGGACTACGGTAGTCATTGTGGAAGGTCGAAATCATATATATTGTTAAATAAAAATAATTATTAATTAAAAAAATTGTTTAATATGGAATTGAATTTAGTGATTAAGTGATCGCGAAATTTTTTTTATTAAGTGATTATTATTAGTGAATATTATTTATCAATATAGTTTTTTAAAAAGTGAATGAATGTGATAAATTAAAAATTATATATTTATATTAAATAAAAAGTTTTTAAAATAGTTAAAAATGGGATTCAAAAATTGGATTTTTATAACACTAATATATGGATGTTCTATAATTGCGATCATCGATGGATTAAGTATTGCAAATGATCGTGGTATGTATATCATTCATATATAGACACAAATACATATATACATATTCATTCAACCAAATGATCTACATCGAACATATTTATATTTAATTTAACAATCACGCACATTGATTGTTAAAAACTAGATCGTTTAACAACAAAAAGCTTTTTTCGCATGTTTGGTTAATTTACTTTTCAAGAGTTGAAGACTAAGAATAAAAAATTATGTCAGTACGGTAAAGTTATTTAACATTTAGATATTAATAAAAAATAAAAATAATCGGATTTAATAACGTATATAGTGACATGATCATGACGATGATCATGATAATGCGGACATATATGAGAATGATCGCACATTTATATATTTTGCTTTTTTTTTGAAAAAGTAGGTTTTGGTGCAGGCCAATTATTTCGAATTTGTTACTTGATCTTAATATTTGTGTAAATGGTTTGTACGTTGGTCGGATGTGTAATCTTGATATACGTTAACAACTTTTTTTGTTCGAGATTACTCTTTTTTGGAGCGATATTGTACTTGTTGGTACGATTATATTTTTTGAATTGGTCACCTTAAGTCAATATTAAGTTAGAAACTTAATCCTAAGTTTCTATCAAATTATATACTGACCATAATATTACCAGTACACAATATTTAGCTGTGTTTTGGTTTTTTGTTGAATTCAAAAATTGGTCGATTGATAGGACTGTAGGATCAAGCACTATAGACAAGATTTTCGGATAACGCAAGATTTCCCGGACTTATTCTTACATTCGTTTACATAAAAAGATAGGTAAGGATATAGGGTATGTGAGTTAGAAAAGAATGACCTAGGCAAATCGTTACTAAATTACTGTTAACACAAGACAATCACATTTCTACTATACTAATCTGGAATCGCCAATCCACATTCTCCAGTCAGTCGCAATACATTAGTTAGACCATAACCATTGATACACAATTCTGAAATTAATTTATTAATTTATTGCACAGGAATCTGTAACAATATAATTAATAAGTTTTTTTGTTTCAGCCAACTATAATATAGTTGGAAAGCACTTTATAATTCCAGGTTCCAAAAACAGCACATTACTACTTTACTAAACTGAAAACCCTAATTTTGATCTGCAAATCTCTAAACTTAAACTTAAAATACCGATTAATCGATATAAATAAAAATAAAAATTGAATTGTTATTAGCAGGAATTTCTTTAATTCTTGAAAGATCACATATGTATCTAATCTACTAAGCCACCACTTTGATTTATTTCCATTTTTTGTCGTTTGTCATGATAGCTAATGGAATCTTAGAAAGTAAATTTAGTTTAAATTTGTAAACAATTCAAAACACATTATAAGATTCAAGCACTCAATGCCGTAGATACACTAACGAGATAATTTTGAAGTCCAGCATTGCCCGTCACATTTTCAGAATGCCCGTGCTATCCAATGCATTGAATGAGCTTTCAAACTGTGAAATGTAAATTTTGATGTCATTGTTACAGCTGGCAAAAATTTCCATATGGTAATTCTATGACGGATAATGTTTTCGTAAGTATAGAGAATAAGTTATCTCTTCACCCAAAGATGTCACTATTAAGAATGAAGGCATTTGTGGTGTTCTTGAGCAACTCCAACAAATACAATTAAATTATCTCACGCCACAATTAATTAATAAAAATATTTCGAGTTAAGTTCTTGTAATTCACTAGTACTGTCGCGACACAACTAAACATATATATAAGAATCGCACAGTATGAACATCAAGTCCGGTAGCATATGCCTGATGAGATGGATTTGATCTTTTCGATCACACGGTCATTCAATGACATCATCATCAGATTGAAACCGGCCTAGTGGATTTCAAGATACAAGGAACAACTCAGATTTTATAAATACATTCAAATTTACTTAAAGCAATACGCTTTCTTCACATTATATATCGTTTCTGAGCTATTTTCATTCAGCAATAATCACACTTGCTTTATTGTATACTAGTATCAGTTTAGTCGCAACAATATTTTAATGATTTAAATTAATGATAGTGAGCGAAATATTTCCTGATCCTACAATATGTTTTCCTGAATGTCTGATTAGAACGGAATCTGACAATATTTTAAATCACACTATCATTTAAAGTGAAACAATTGAATCGATTAAATTTTTTTCTTAAATATGGAAAGTGAATATTCGTTATTTCAATTTTTTAAAATATTAAATAAATATATGTGCATCTAATCTGCTTGTGGTTATTGACTCATACTGATGTTAGTGTGTACACGTATAATGACAAGTAGTTTTGAAGAATACTTAGTGTGTAGGTTTATTTAAAGTTTTGAAATTTCACTCAAAATGTTAGTGGTATATTTGAAGGAATGATAATAGCGGTCAATATAGCAGTTGCAACTTTTGCAAGTAGTAGATGCAAAATGAAATAGAAAAAAATTGAAACCGTTTATTATTTGGAAAATCTTCAATGCAAATGTCGATGTTCTAAAAATCTTGAAATATAACTTTGACATTGGGCGTAGCAGTGACAAATTTAAAATTAATTTTTTTCCATTATATGTATTTGACAATTGATATTCTTCATTATCACATCATGATAAGTAATAATAATTTTAGTTGTCTTACTTATGTTGTAGCCAAATTTAAATAAATTTATCCCAACGTTTAGCGTAAGATTGTCAAGTAGCGAACTGTGAATGCAAAGACCTGGTAAACTTTTCACTCGGCTCCAATTATCCACGTGTTGACCATCCAAGACAAAATTTGCGATGTGTTTACTATGTTTGGCCAATTTACGTGAATAAACTTTGCCCACAATGGGATTTAAAAAAATAAGCTCAGTTTTTCACAATAAATACTTATACACTTTTAATATTTTTGGATCAAGATATTTTCGAGTTACATTATTCCAATGAAAGAATAAAATTTTAAAAAATAATGACACATCAATAGCATAGTAACTGTTAGCTGACGAATGAATTGGCAGTTTCTTATTTCAAACTCTATCTATCAGCACAAAAACTTTTCACGTTTGACTGCTGTTCGTTTACTATTTCCACACTTTATTCCAACATTACTTTACTAAACTAGGAATAGCAAAACCCACAAACACTTTTTATCGATTTAGATCTTGTTAATTTGATATCATTTTCGAATACGATAATTTCAAATGCAGAGTTTCAAATTCACAGATAATAGTATTGATCGAAAAGGTCTATAACGCCTTCTTTTAAATATAAAACGGCCAAGAGAGTAAAAGTCACAGTATTTTAGTCTCGTAATGGGATATACTCTGACCTAAGATATTGTTTAAAATTCTCCATTCAGTTAATAGTATTATTGACCCACATTTTCATTTATTGTATATAATGAAAATGTGTCATCGATTAACGATCTTCAAAAAATATATAAATATGTATATAGGTATGTAATATATTTTATACTGTTTTCAAGAAGATCAAAGATATTTGAAAACAAAACACAAACAAACAAAAATAATTTGAGAAGATAATTTAAACTACAACAGTTCTTTCTATATGTTTTCATCTTAAGGTCTCTCCGTTAGAATATCCATTTAATTTGAAGACATTGATTTCTTGTATATCCAACTAACACATATACAAATTTACTGGTTTTTTATCGTACACACATACATACATAACATAATATCTATAGCTATACACAAATTATTTTGATTACTATTATTTCTCACATTCCATTTTTGTATTTTATAATTATATTTATTCGAAATAAAGTTGATAAATTACAAGACGATGAAATTAAAAAATGGGACAGATAACAAAGTGCATATACAATTCTGATCATCATCATAAATAAAAAAAATTGTAAAAAGTGAAAGGTTGGTATAATTCACGATCTATGTATATACTTTACCGATGAATAAGCGAGCAGACCCCGGGTAAATTTAATTACCGCGCTCGACTAGGTGATTAACCATATTAACCAATAATTAGCCTAAGGTATTTTATTTGATTATTTTCAGGCGAAAGTATTTACTATAACTTACACGATCATTTAATACAAAAACAAATTCGGCGATCAGACGATTTAAGATATCACACGTATCAAACACTATTCGAGTTTGGAAAATTCTTTTCGTTTTATTATCCGATAAAATAATATAATTATGATGTAATTTGCGGTCTTTAAAAGCCACCTTTGTATAAAAGAATTTCTAGATCAGATAACTGTGAACGATTGAATATATCAAATAAATACTATATATTTTGATCAAATTGATCACGATTTGTAGATTAAGAAACAAAATTCTGCGCTAATGAATACAAACAGGAAGTATTATATAGGTTAGGAATTTAGCCAAGTTAATTGAACTTGCACGGTTCTCACACTAAGCACATGTATGATTGGTAAATAAATGTATATTGTTGTGTCACGATCGTATAAAATTCGCATATCAATCACCAGCATATGAATAACATTAGTTAATGATTTCATAATTTGTTGTCGGTCCCGTTAAACATGATCAATACTTTCTCCAAAATCCACTATGACTAAGTGCGATTTAATCCGGTTATAAAATTTTCAAAAATCTACCTGTTTGTATATATGTACATATCTGCAATGTGTTAAACATGGTGGTTGAATTGCGAACTTAGTTCTATAAAAACAAATATAATAAATTTACAACTAAATGTTCGATTTTAACGGAATACTTGTCCATCATATGGAGATTAAAAAAAAGAATAACTTATCTTTAATTTATTCATAAATTCATTTCATAATTCGTCTTGATGAATTTTTATATGCGGTCTCTAGTGTTCTTAAAGGTTGTAACTGTGCAATACACTAGTCTTTATATAAAAATACAGCTAGGTGTTTATAATATTCGAGCATCGTGTACGAATTAGACAGACCATTTTATAGATTGCTAGAAAATTAGATTTTATAATTTTAAATTGCAATTGGTCACGTTTATTTAAGATGTACATATAATTAGCGCTTATAATTAGAGAGTAACGGTTAAGCATCAAATACGAGATAATTTGACTGTCCGTTGAAACTGGTTTGTAATTTATTCTGAATGTTGCTATTCGACAAATTAGGCCATAATATACAGATAAATAATGTGTTTAATATTTGGCTTAACTATAACGAAAATATGTAGTATATTAAGTCAAGTATGCTACAGCTAAGGCACCTTTCCATCGTTTAGTCATTTCATTTCGATGTTTTCATTTGATAAAATTATTAGATGTAACTACAGATTAAATTACATAAACGAATTCCATATAATAAAAATATTTTCTTAATTTAATTTGTAGCTCAATATTAATTTATTAATAACGATACCGTTACCTAGTTCCCATAAACCGTTCGATGTTTTCAGTTTCTAACAGATCACCATAAAAAGTATTACTTTCTATATTATCATTGATACGAATAAAATAGATATGCATCTATAAGAAACACCTTTCAATTCTTTACATTTTTTTCTAATCTTAACATGAAAAATAGAAAATATATAACCTAAAAACCAACATGATTTAATTTTGTGGAATCTTATTATTGATTTCCCCATAAACCTACTAAGCAGAATATACATATCATAATCATAATCACAAATAACATTAATACTCATTATAATGTTAAATACATAACCTCTAAATTTTTTAATCCATAACAAACTATACTTAAGAACAAATAAAATATTTATTTATTTGTTGCTTGTGTGCCAAATGTCAATTTCGTTATAAATTTGTGAAATTTTTTTCAAAACACAAAACAATTATAATTGTAAAATATAATAAACAATTATTCAGGTTAAACAAAAAAACCATTATTTTACTAAGAGTGAAAATTGTTTATAGTCGAAATTGGTTCAGGTGACAATATGAATTTTAATTAGAAAGAAGATTAACATTTTATTTAAAAAAAAAATGTATTAAAATGAGTGGCATAGGACAAGTGAAATTATTATACAAAGTTTTTTAAGCATATTAATTTGTTTAAGTAAAAAAACAAAAGACGACGACACAATTATTTTATTTTTTTCGTTATCGTAAAGATTATAAAATATTTCATTCCATAAATGTAATTAAATTATTACTTTTCACAGCATGAATTATATATAAATAAAGATGAAGATGTAATATTTTCAGATTAAATGGAACGATTATAAGAAGATTGACGGTTAAGTCTTGATATTGAGGAAAACTGAATTCAGAATGAACTGTACGATAGATGAGATGGATCAGAATTAGCCAGACGAATATATGAATATAAATATCTAAATTGTAATTGCCCCACATTGGGCGTCAGAAAAATTACGTATCAGAAAGGTTATTACAACCACATAGAGACGGTATCCTTTTAAATGAACATCCAAAAATAATGGTAGAGACTTTTATTATAGTGTGCCACTCATTTTATATATGCCTCTCGCTCTTAAAATGTTTTACCGAAAAAATGATGAATTGAACAGCGTCGGTCGTAAGTACCTAACAGTGTTCTCAAATTTTGAGCTCAACGAATTAAACGTCAAAAAACCAACATTTATGATTTAATTAATCGTCTTCCTAAACAGCGTTTTAACTAAATTTAAATTTGATTTTCGAAAATTCGAGTTTCAAGAAAAAGAAAGAAAACTTCTCTGTTACACACTCAATACTTTTTTTTTGTTTCCATTAATTTTTAAAAATACCGCCTTCATAATTATTTATTTCAGTGATTACAACTCGATAGATTAAATCATGATCCTAATGATATGATTAAGATATCACCTGCCAATCAACACCCAAAACACCAGTAGATCAATCATCTTTTATGTCGTTTTTAATATCAATTTCCTATATAATAAAAAATATAAATAATGATGTTACATAATAGTACTAAAGATATACATAATATTATACACGATACTCGTAATCCCGTTATGATGTATCGGTATTTTTATTTACATACATGTATTATTATTTTTCTGCTAATTGATATCTAACGACCTTTACTACGCACTCGATAATGAATTATTCACGATCATTATTAACACATACATAATATAATATTTATGTGTATTTATATGTATTAATAATTGGTTTGTAAAATGAATATTATAATTATAGTTTACAAGTCGTCTCAATTATTGTATAGTAGGCAAGATGATTATGTATGTATGTCCACAATACGATAACTTCCTTAAATTTTAAATCTACAATAAAAACGGAAATCATAAATTGTTTTGAAAATACATAATATTTTACTTACACTCATATGGATAGATAACTAAACAATTGCAAAAACAAAACCAAAATGAATTTTCTTTAAAGTTCCTTCCTTATTCGTTCCGTCTTTTCGTTCATTTATTTTTTGTAATGAATATATAAAGTAAAAACCAACTTCACTCTCTATTTATAATACATATTAACAAATGTAAATATAACAATAGCAAGCCATGAAATGCGAATAATTTAACAATTTTGTCTGGAATTGTAATTTTTTGCTATAATATGTTGGCACTTTTTTTAGGTCATTGTTGTTTTCTCTCTTCTTCTCATAAGATTACCATGTGCCATTTTTTTACTTTTTCTTTATATAAATGTTGGTACAATTTTTTATACAAATACATAATTATAAAACGAACAATATTATTGTAAATTTATTGAATAAATTATTTTATGAAATTCCGTTCATTATAAATTAATATATAATCGTTAATGTCGTATAATAGTGCACCATAATAAATGAAACAAGTCAATCACGAGAATAAACTAACAAGTTTGTTTTAAATTTTTTCTATTTTACTTGTTGATGTGTAATAAATTGTTTATTAAAAAATTTAAATTAACATATATGAAACATTATTTGTACATATGTATATGCATGTATGTATATGCGGCATAATATACATATTTATATAATTTTAGTTTCTTATATAAGTATGTATGTATGTTGCGCATTACCATTCCCGTTATGTCCTGGATTTTAGTATAGCCGATACTAGTCTAGTAGTATGCAGCGACGAGCTATTTGTTTTTGTTTTTCGAAATCGATTTAACTAGGGCACACACGAATACTTCGAAATTTATAAAATAATTTTATTTATTTCACAATTACTCGTACATTGAGGAACTTCAGTGGTCGAGTAATAAAAACAATAACGTGTACAAACAAGAGTAAATTGTGTACTACACACAAAATAAAAACAATTGAACAGGTAATTTTTGTTTTACTGTTGACTGTTGAGCGCTGTGTTATGTTTTTCAGTACATTTACACAATACATATGCACTTTAAATTGGGTTATGTTGTGACCTATTTTTGTTAGTTTCTTTTCGGGTTTTCTTGAATGAGAAAAGAAAAGGTTGTTTGTTTTACTGATTTTATTGTAGATATACGCGCTTATCTGAAAAAAAAAAATATATTTTTTAAATTAAATATGTATATGGTATACCTAGATATAACAACTTTTGCTAGTTATATGTTAAATAAGGAATAAGTTTTAACACAGGGTCAGAGGTGAATTGGGAGAGTTTTGTAAATACAAGTCGTGTGTGAATTAAATCATAAATAACGAGATAGTGAGAATTTAAGTTTCGAAACCGCACAAGGTGATTACATTGTAAGTAAATACTGCTGAGTGAATACTTTACATTATCTATTTATAAGTTTACCTAAAACCGTTGACAGCGGAATCCAGGATGCATGGAAGATCGATCTTATCTGTCGTTTGCTTATTTCTTTATTAGATTTCGCATCTGATAATACTTGGGTAGTACAGGGTGCGTCATATTTTATGTTGGTATATATAAACATTGAATAACTTTAACATTTGTCAACCGATTGATCAAATTATTTGAATGTTTTGAAACGTCAATTCAGCACAATTTTAACCATGAATCGCATCATACCGAAACAACACGATAGAATGGTGCCAACGCTATACATCGTTTGGTTGCGAATTTTGTTGAGCACGAGACAGTGAGATATCGTCAATATGCCGTTCATCTACACGGTAAAAAATGAGACGTCTTGCATTTTTAGGTAGTCAAAATATGGGTAGTTAATCAAATGTGAACAAAAATTTCAGACGTTATTTTTGGTGAACTTTTTGGCTCTCGGTAAATTAATACTATGTCTTCGTGAAAATTGACAGAAAGTATTAATGGAAAGAAACTTTCACTCTTAAAAATAGTGAATCGTATAAAATTAACTTAAATTTCGTAAATTATAACACTTCAAATCTTCTATATTCGATTTAATTTTGACATTAAATTTAACAGAAACACTAGATTGGATTTCACGACGAAATAAAATCGAGATCATCTTATATGACTACTTCATATTATCAAAATAATGTGTAACCCATTTAGGGACGTCATTTTCACTATCAATTGATTCCTTTTTTCTAGATCGTTTCTCTTGTTCTCGTTTTTTATGTATTTTGTTTTCGTCCAAACCGTTTTAAAATTCAATTTAATACTTATCATCGTCAGTCGTATTATAAATTTACAAGTGGCAAGATATTAAGTGAAATTTGTGGTTTAACAAAAAATTATTGTGTGAAGAAATAATTTGGTGAATTCCCTTTTTACAAAAAGTAAGTTTTTGAATTTTCCAGTGCAATAATTGTGTATAGTATATACATACACATAATATTTTATATCTTTATTAATTATTTTTGTAACTCTTAAATTTTGTTTTAACAGCTCGTACTAATTTTAATATACCGCAAGCCATCGAACTTTAACAAGTTGATGAAAAACGAGTTGAAATTAGCAAAAATTTATATTAGGAATTTATGCATTGGTTTGGTTTTAATGTAAGCCTTTTAGAAGTAAAACCAGTAGAAATAATACTAACAGACATATCTTATTTTACCACACCAACGCCATAGTGTTCTTCTCAATCAACGACAGTAAGAGTGAGATGAATGGAAAAAACCGGACTTTCTAGAAATCCAAGTTTTGAAGGTATGTAATAATATAATCTTTTAAAATCGTTATTATATTAATTGAGATATTTATTGTATAAACAACAATTCAAATTAATTTCTATTTAGTTGGTCGATTTGATTTTAAACCCCATATATTATATAGTATAAACTAAACACAAACTCTAATCTTAAATATGTTACTATTTTTACAGGATTTAAAACTATACTTCACTGCTCCATGTCATCCATTGAAAAGATAAAGGGAACAATTAGATCGGATAGAGTGCCGGGAATTCAACAAACCTGGGAATTCATACATAAATATTATTTCCTTTAAGTAAACAGAACATAATATATTAAGTATATTAAATATGACGTTTTATAGAATTTATAATTCATGCATTGATTAGAATTAAATTTGCCAATAAAAAGATACTTTTTTAAACTATTAAAATTATTTATTTTCGATCTCAAAAAATATCAAAATGAGCCTTTTTAGGGGGTTAATTTTAACTTTACTCGACATCCTTAATAAACCATCTTAAAATATTAATTTTCTTACACTAGGAGTTTAAATTTCAATCTAGTTGATTTTACTTATTAACGCTTTTTAAATAAGAATTAAAGATTAATTTAGAAGCTAAATGAATTTTGACGTCCGAGTGATCAATATTATCTACCTACCAGAAAACAGATCGATAGATTCATATTTTTCACGGCTCCAAGATAAGTTCGCGCTGGTGTAAGCCAAAAGACGTTAATAATCACGTCTTATTTCTAACCGTGTACCACTAAGTCGTTTCAATGAACTGGTTAAAGCGACCACCCAGATAGGCCAGATCTCCGATTTTACTTAACCAGACTTCTTTTTGTTGGGTTATTTGAATAGTACAATATTCGATCAGCAAGCATCAGATTATTGACACGATCAAGGCAAACATTCGTTGTATATTTTGCTTTTGCAAACTAGTCCAAATAAATTGCAAACGCCCAAATTGATTAAAAATACCTCAGATATAGAAATCGGTTGTTTTTCAAAGTTTATAAGAGATTCTAAAATAATACAGAACTGTAAAAAACTGTCGTTATATTGTGCCACTAGTATTTCCATACGATTGGTCGTATCAAAAATCCATACTCATTGAGATACCCGGTATGGCACGACGATAGATACTAACTGATTTAACTTGATATGAATATTTTATTGAATTCATGATATAATTAAATCCGTCCGCTCTTTTAATCCAATAAATATTTAATAAATTTTCGCGGAAAACAACCAACGAATATTTGTGCAGTGTTTTTATACTTTTACCATTATATTTTTGTTTTATGAAAATCTGAACTATCGACGTTTTTCTACCAATCTTACAGAAGAAAAAAAACATTACTCCTACAACCATATTTGATATAAAATTTTTATGTACGTTTGAAAATGAATATTTAATAAATTTTCCTTCAACTATAAATTTAATTAAAAATGTCTTTCAAAAAGTAAATATAAATGTATATACTACACCACTTTATATAAACTTACATACATATCTTAACGGTGCAATGATTATATACTTGTATATACCAAATTTGTCAAACTATATACGGTTAACAAACAAATTATTAATATAGGTGACGGAAGTTGCCAGTCAAGTCGGCTAATTAGATTAAAATTCAAGTGCCAATTTAACAAAATGTGGCAGTGGTTGATTTGGTTGGCATTGTCAATTCATGTCACAATATTAATCAACGATTGAAATTTCAATTAGACCATGACGCTGTTTGCGCCATCAATTGACGGTCCGATAACAATTTTTGATTGATTTTCTGCTTTTATCAATGTTTAATTATATTTCTTTCATCATCAGTGGTGCGTGTCACCTCTACTCTCAGAAGAATATTGATTTATAGTTTTTCTGTGTGAATGTGTATGAAGAACACTTTATAAAACGTTTCAATATATTTTATATAGTGGTATATATGAGTATAGAAGAATTTTTAAAACGGAATGTATAATACAAATATACTTATTTATTTCTTATGCTTGCATTAAGACTCAGTCAGTAGGTCACAAGAAGGTGTATTTCTTAATAAAGAGAATTTAAAAAAACCAATCGGCCACATTATACATGTATTGGTCGGTAATTTAAACGGTTTTGAATTTAATTATAGAGAAAATTCAGTTTTTATCAGCAGTTACAACCGGGTTACTTTTACTTTCCTTGTAAGTAATGTAATATGCTGGAGTTTTAGTTGGGTTGTTAGCTTACAGATGGCATAGAATTGTAAATGTGTCAAGGTACCTTCAACGATGTAATTGTCTTATAAATTTTTTTTATTATGTACTTCTAAGTACAGTTTGTGGGTATGATTCAATAATAATATTGACATTTCGTAAAAGTCAAATATATGGAGGAATCCTAGCAACATCGGCAACACTGTCAATGTGAAGGATTATGATTTTTTAGATTGTCAATAATAGAAACCACATTTGGTGTTTTAAATTTAGACCCAACATATAGAGGTCACCATCATCAGATGGTACAGCAAAGAAGAAAATTGATGACCGACGTATTACCAATTGGCGATACCAACATTTAAAATGTAAATGTTAAACTACATAACAATAGCTGAAAGAAGGTCAACATTGATTGTTGAGAAATATTGTCAACTGAAACACATTTAAAGAAACACTCTAACTGTACTTGCTTTAAGTTAGCAAACATAAAATAATAGAACTAACTTTAATCAAAATTGCTCCCAAGTATACTTAACTGCCAGGATCATTATGGAGAAGTAAGAATATACAGAACTTCTTAATGGAAATTCATTAATATAGCAGCAGAAACTCTTACCTTATAAATTTACCCTATTGGATACCCTTTGCGCATATTGTAAAATGTATACAAGGATTATGGCAAATGTGGCTGTAGTAGGCGAAAAATTAAACGTCGGCCATTTATTTGTGGGATTTTTCTATTTTGGTGGATGAAAGCGATGTATATATAGATTTTCATTAGGTATTATACTCTCAACGGACATTAATACGTAATATATCCAATTTTATATACAAATGAATCAAGGCAATATTAAACAAGCGAAGCCACTAAAAGTTGGATGTTGTTTTATTTGACAATCGATTGTATTATTTGGAAGTTGAGATAATCTCCACTGGACAAAAAATTTCATAGAAAATGGAAGTGCATTGCTTAAGCTTTGTAAGGTTTATCTCCCAATCAAATAATTTTCTTGTCAAATTGGCAAGTTACATACTTATCACCTTGTCACCAAGTTGGTAATTATCTTATAACATAATTTTCAATTTAATTACAAACCAACCGCTTATCTAATAACATGTTAACTTTAGTTAATTCGTGATATTTTAAACGTTAATTAATTTGCAATTAAATGAAACTAAAAATTTAACATTAAAAAACTATTACATCTACGATTATGTTCTAATTTTTCATCTTTTAACATATAACATTAAAATCATAAATTAATATAACAGACAATAATAAATACGAGTATAAATAAGAAATTAACTGAAATTCAAATAAATGAAACAATAGTGTAATAATAGTAAATAAAAGAACTATTACACAAGTTTTATATAAGGTTTTCTAATTTCTTTTTTATGCGTCCATTAAACACATATGTGGAACGCGCATAAAACATAATTTCTTCTTAGTTTTCTTACCGTCTAAGTATTTGTTAATCAATAGCGTTATTATTATTTATTTTTGAAGTTTTAATGATTATCATCGCTGTTGAATATGATAAATAATGTAAAAAGTTTAAATTTGTTCCGTTGGAGTGTTTAAGTGGTCCGATGTAAATGCTTTGACCATTTATCACACAAACAATCGTACGTGTACTATATACATATGTGATATGGAATGGGTTGATGACGAATGATGACAACATTCAATTTAATCAATCATTAGTGACGCCTATTTTCATGTCTTTCAGTTCCAATTTTGTAATCGATTTTGTTAAAACAAAGTTCTCATTCCATAGCCATTGTAAAACTTGTATGTTCCATGGCTTTTAAGACTATACTCTAACAAAAACAATATTTTTTTTGTTAGAGTATAGTCTGGAGTCCATAAGTATCTGGAGAATATATGAAAACGGTTGATATCTCAAAAACTGTCACCTAACATATCGTCTTCAAAGTATCATTAATCGAAATATCCGTATATGAAGGCTCATAAATGATATTGAAACCTAATTTTAAATTCCTTATATCGATCATTAAAGCAAGATCGTTCTTGTTCAATATGTGTAGAATGTTATAAGGCCAAAATACTTTCAAACTCTTTCGCACTCATCTTTTAACATCCTACCTCACGCCAAAGCCAAATCGAGAACATATACTTAGATCATCTGCTCATTGCATACTTAGATAGTCTGCATATTGCCAGCTTATAGTACTGATATAGAAGATGAGATATTTCAGTTAGACACCCCAACATGAATGATGAAAATTCGTTTTTGCATCCGGCCTCTATCGGAATTCGAACCTATTGAAATTCATCTTCAATTATTTTAGTAGAAACAATAAAAATTTATTAAAATTTTTCCTAAATGTAGGCACAACGAAATACATTTAGTACACGATTGACGATAAAGCAGACATCTAAAATAAAGTTTATATAGCTTTGTCTTGACGATACAACGAATAAAGTTCTAAAAATTAATTTTATGATCATAAATTGAATTTTGCGTCTTGACGGTGAATGTGAACTACTACTCCTGCTCCTTTCGTTGAATACGCAAACGAATTGGTTTCTTGTTTGACGTCAAATAGTTTAACAAACTTCAAATTAAATAATAAAACTCAATAATAAAAAATATGGATTTTGGAAAATTGAATATATTTAAATACATATATTATTCCATAATATTTATATAATATTGAAAGATGCCTTCAGTAAGCAATCAAATCGCATTGAACAAAATATATATAGAATAAAAATTTGATTATAATGAATGTATTGTTTATAGAAATTAAAGCCACGCAAATTTTTACAGCTTCATAGTTCATACATGAAAAACTTAAGGGACAAAAAACACAAGAGTAGACAAAAGGAAAGAGTTCGATTAATGATTAGTCAATGTTTAGAACTGCAAAATAAAATAAATACTGCTTTATTATCAGTGGTATTATCCAGCCATATACGCTGAATAAAATTTGGATTTGACAGATAAACGATTTCAGAAAAAATATCGAGTGGACAGAAAAACTTTTGCATACATATGTAATGTTGTTCGTGAAAATTTGTATAGGTCAAATACAAACATGAGGGAAGCTACGAGTGTCGAAAAAAGGGTTATAATTGCTTTACATATCCTGAAAAACAATTGCGACTTAGCCACAGTTGCTGATCTATATAAGGTTGGTAAAAGTAGCGTTGGACATATTGTTGAGGAATTCTGCGACTCACTGATAGCAAAATTGTACGATAAAGAAATTCATTTTCCCGTGATAGAAAGCGAACTAGATTCTTTAAGTAGGATTTTTCTAAATTCCTTCAAGTTTCCCGGAACATTTGGGCCATTGGACGGCACCCATATTCCAATTAAGAAACCGGAAAAGTCAGGCGAAGACTATTTTAATTACAAGCACTTCTATTCAGTTGTAGTATTAGCTCTTGTCGATTGTACTTATTGCTTCAGGTATTTAGTGCATTCATATTTATTAAATTTTATAAGTATTTTACTTAATAACTATTGCTTCGATTCCTATTTTAGGTACATTAATGTTGGTAGGCCCAATGGGGTCCATGATGCTGTAGTATTTAGGGACTCGAAGTTGTCTGAATATTTAAGCAACAATGTTACCAAGCATCACATCATAGCAGATGGAGCATTTCCTCTATGCTCATGGCTTCTTAAACCTTATCCAGGTGCAAAGCTAAGGCGCATACAGCAACATTTTAACTTTCGTCTAAATTCAGCTAGGATGACTGTTGAAGATAGTTTTGGCAGATTCAAAGGAAGAATGAGGATTTTATCAAAACGGATGGATTTTTCACTGGAACATTCCAAAAAAAACTATAAAGCGTGCATTATAATTTATAATTTATGTGAACGCAACAAGTGCCAATTTTATACCAGTTGGCTTAATATATTGGAAAATAAAGTTGCCGATTTTGATGAGGTTCCTCAAAGAGTAATTTCCGATAGGAGACACACAGATGGTCTGAGCAAGCGTGATTCAATAGCTCGGATGCTATTTGACAAAACACGCATTTAAAGGAAATTCAAAAATTTATACTATTAAATATTTAAATTGTATTTCATTTTTAAATTCAGTTTTATAAAAAGATCCACTCGATATAAAAAAAATTTAAAAAAAATATTATTTTGAATTAAACTCTAAGAAACGGATCATCGCTTCTGATACTTTTTGAGTTAGTTCCGTTTTTATTTCGTCTCGTTTTTCTCGCCTTTCTTCTATGCTAAGTAGAATATATTTTGGTTTTTTCTATTTAATTCTAGTAGATTTTCTATGGCATCATCAGATTTTATTTTTTTACTAGGTTTTGAAGTAGGGCATGTGTTGACAGAATTAAAAGAAGTTGAACAACTGGATTGTAGTTCAGTGCCTTCTATATCATCTTTCAAATACTGCACCTCATCATATATCTCCAAATTTGAATTAGAATTTCTGCGAAAGAATGTTATAAAGTATCAATTGTAAGTGTATGAAATGAAAGAACTTACGAGATTTCGATTGTATCAGTAGCGCACCCTTCGATAAAACTATCTTCACCCAGGTGACTATTATACTTATCCTTCGCTCCCAGTATAATGTTTAATTTCTCGAAATATTTCCATGTCGGGGTTCCTCCACCTAAAACGTTAAATAATAGTCAATAAATGAATTTAAAACAAAGCAAAATAGAGGTAATACGTACCAGATTTAGGTTTGAGTTTATTTCTTGTTTTAAATTATTTAGTTTATTTTTAACTCTCGTGAAGATCTTTCGTAATTATACATCTTCATTTCATTTGAAATTTTATTAAATATGTCACTATGTTTTTTTGCAATTTTTAAACATTTTCAAAAACTTGTTTTCGCCCCAAATATTAATTAATGTAAACGTTTCATCGTCCGAAAAATGTTTTTTAGATTCCATTGTTAATAGCGTACTACTACCAATATTTTCTTTTAATTTTCTGTAACAGTAGTTTTAAGAATTATTTGGAATATCGATTGAAGCGATCCAATCATATTTTCCGAGAAGTAAAAGTATGTTCCAATTAATTATGGGTGTAATGGATAATTAATTATAGTACTAAAATTGTTCAAATTATGTCCCTATTTTATATTTGCTGTGTAATATTACACTGATAATTCAAATTATGCTTCAATTAATTACCGTGTCAAGACATAGCATATGTGTATGTACTAAAAAGTGGATTATCGTATTTTCTGTTTTTATTGTGTCGACGCAAAAATCCGAGCACCAATAATACTTAAACGTAAGAAAAGCTTGATTTGACTTAATAGACGTACAGCGATATACTTTCGGTATGGGTTTTTAATTATGATGAATTGTTGATAAGGTTGAGCCACTCTCTGATTGATTAAATTAAGACGAAAATGCTCATCATAAATGCTTCCATGTTTTATTTATTTTGATTTTATTAAAATTATATAAGTTTTGCAATTGTTACTTTGATCATATAAATATCATAATTGATATTTATCATATAAATATCATATAAATATCATGATTGTGTTTGTTTCTCATTTTAGAATCACGAAAACTGTTTGGCGGCTACAAGATCACACCGAAATTTTGCAATGCATCAAGAATACTGCCGCCCAATGACCCACGAGTACACGGCCCAACCATTTGCATGTTTAATCATGAATGTACGCAGCGGCACGGTGAAGTAGTTGGAGCATGTATGGATGGATTTTTGTTTGGAACTTGTTGTCAGCTACACGGATCAGTTGAAACACCGCTAAGGCCAACTACATTTAAATATAGTACAACACCAAAACCCGCTGCGGCTATATTGTACGAACAGTATGGTGAACAACAGGCCAGCTTAAGTAACAGTAATACTGGAGGCGGATATTATGGTAATCAAAATGATGACGATTTGAACGATACAAACCCTTCGTATTCAGTTTCATATGATGATTCGCCCACCTACAACGATAACGATAGTGATTTAAGTATAGAACAGCATTCGTCACCGTCTTCCAATTTCGGACAAAAGAATGATGTATTCTTATCGACACCGAAACCAACCATATTTATTCCAGATGACTTTGACAATTTATCGTCCTATTTCCCTATTTCAACCACACCATCTAGCCCTATTACAAAAGGAGAAATGTATCTGCCACCTTCTTCAACTGCCCAACAAACTTACTCTGTTGAATTGCCATCTAGTCTGTCACAATACGGCAACGATGGAGATGATTTTGTACAATCTGATAATAAAATTTCAACAGAACCACCACTTCAACACGATTTTACAGCAGCTGGTATTAGTCACATCACGAATATTTTAACTAACGATAATCTATTCGCCCACAGTGGCATAACGCATCCAGGTTCTGAATCGATTCTAGTCGAATCGAATGGACAAGATGCTAGTCTTTACGGTTTTCTTCCACCGTCATCGACGGCATCTCATTTATTGCCCACATCCGAAAAATCTGGGGACTCTTCAGACGAGACAACTACCCCTCGTGTTGTAAAGATTACATATCCCAAACCACAATTTAAACCGAGACCAACATCATCGACTGAGAAACCGAACAAATATATTCTAGTGCATACAATTTCGAATGATAAACAACCAACAGAAATACCAGCCAAACCAGAAGCAACAATTTCGGAAAATGATATAGAATCGATTGAAACAATTATTTGGCAGTTGAATGGTACGCAACAGGGAGGACCACAGTATGAGACATTGACTGAGAAAACAGATGACCGACCATCTACATCGTATTTATATAATAGTGCTACACCCACATATGGTTCAACGAGTTTTTATGTAACAAATAAATTACCTGGCTCAGAATTAATTGCCGGTGGATCAGGAGGATATTATTCAACTCCGAATTATGCACTCCAAACGACAGGTCCTACTAGACGTCCTGTTATTAGTGATGATAATGACCGGTTTACACTCATTTCATCGACAACGAATAGCATTAAACTACCATCATCAACATTGCAACCACCTTCAGATTATACACCTACTGGGCGGCCAACACTTTTGATCAGCGCTTCTACATCTGGGGGTGGAAGTATTGATAATAAACCATCGACTAATTATATTTATAACTCGACTCCGATTACAAGAAAACCAACTACCACTAAAACTACAGCAGCAACATTTTCTGGTGATGGTGTAACAACTTCAACCAGCAAAAAACCAACTAAGAAACCGGGAACAAAACGCCCAACAACAAGACCAACAACTACCAAACCAACGACAAAACCACAAACGACAAATCAGGTTAAAATTAGCACTTCACGACCACCATCAACTAGTTATTTGTCGTCATCAGTGCAACCATCGAAAAAACCGGCGAAAACAACATATGCCTCGACCACAGAAAAACCATCGACCATTATTTTGATTGGCAATTATGGAAACGACTACGTTTCATCGACGCAACGACCAGCCAATGATAATTCGGCAAGTGGTGGTTTTATTCAAATTTCTACAATCACAGACGCACCACACAATCCTACTGTTCATATTACTCCAAAACCGACCGTAAACTTAATCACACAGACCTCAACATGGGCTAATCGACCGACAGTAAATCAGTACACAGTAACAGGACAGCCAGACACAGCCAGTTCATATATTTACCAACGTCCTGGAGTTCATTTCTCAACCACACCAAATTATCCACCGATTTCTAACGATTTTGACGATCCAGGTTATTTTGGTGTGACCGTACGACCAACAATTGAACATTCTGTATCAACTACTGCCATCTATCATAATGTTGTCCCACAAGACCCAATACTTAATAGTTATGGCCAACCAGTTAATGGTGGCTCAACATACTATCGACCAAACTTTGGTTCAACATATGGAGAGCCAGTTTATCAATCGACTCCTAGTTATCCCGCTTTATACGGACAAAATGAACTTCATCACTCAACTCCAAGCTATCCGTCATTTAACAGTCAAAATACAAATGCACAGCAATCATCTCCATCTGACTTAAACGATTTTCCACCAGATCGTAATCCAAATATTCCTATCCGAAATCCTGCACCTGAAACTACTACCCCAGCGTTTGTCGAAAATAATGTGCTCGATGACAAAATGAATATTTTGGTTAATAAAATCGTTGCTTCGATGCAAGATGATTTTGAAGGGCTCGCTGATTTATTATACGAACGAAACGAGACAATGATTGATATTGAAGATCTTCCAGATCGGACTACAGCAGGGTCAGTTAAACCACCAGTAATTACAAAAAAACCGGTAGCTGTAACAACGTCCGTTGGTACTAGTTCAGTAAAACCTAGTGGAACGAAGAAACCTGCTACCAAAAAACCATCAACAGCTAAACCACTCTCTGATTCTGCTGCATCTTCACCAGTTTCATCTACTAATACAAAGCGACCAACTACAGCAACAACCTTAAAACCCGTATCGTCTCAAGTACCTAGTAAGAAACCAGTTACAAAACTATCCACGAAAGCTCCAGCTACAACGAAAAAGCCAACTAAACCATTGACATCACAGTCGACTATTGTAAGTACGATTGCGACCAAGAAACCTGTACGAATCGGAACATCTACGAAACGACCAACAACAAAACCGACCAAACGTCTGACCACAAGTCAAACAAGCACAACAACCGAAGCGATTGAATACGACGAAGGAGAAGAGGAGGAAGATGTTGGACAAGAAATTGAAAATCAAGAAGAAAATAGTAGTGAAGCAAGTTCGAGAATCCTATGTGGGGTTCGACCCCAAATGAAATCAGGGCGTATCGTTGGTGGTAAAAGCGCCGAGTTCGGTGAATGGCCTTGGCAAGTACTCGTTCGCGAATCAACTTGGCTCGGTTTATTTACTAAAAATAAATGTGGTGGAGTCCTCATTTCAAATAATTATGTTATAACAGCGGCGCATTGTCAGCCGGGGTAATAATATTGAAGATCAACATTTGTTTAGTACAAGTACTAATATATTCTATATTTTTTTAGATTTTTAGCTTCACTAGTCGCAGTATTTGGTGAATACGATATTTCAGGCGAACTAGAATCAAAACGATCCGTAACGAAAAATGTCAAAAATGTAATCGTGCATCGAAACTACGATGCGGCAACGTTTGAAAATGATTTAGCACTATTGGAATTGGAGAGTCCTGTTTATTATGACTCTCATATTGGTAAATAGATTTATTTGAAAATACTGTTTGTTTGTAGTGTATTTATGGGTCTTATGATTTATTATATTTCCAGTACCAATTTGTATGCCAGCCGATGAAGCTGAATTCACTGGCCGCATGGCAACAGTGTCAGGCTGGGGTCGACTAAAATATGGCGGCGGTGTACCATCTGTGCTGCAAGTTGTTAAAGTTCCAATCCTAGAGAATAATGTGTGCCAAGAAATGTTCAATGCAGCTGGGCACAATAAAAAAATCCTACCGTCATTTTTGTGTGCTGGTTACGCCAATGGTCAAAAGGATTCGTGCGAAGTAAGTAGAGAAACTATATTTAATTAATGATATACAATATATGTATTCTTTGTTAGTATACATTTTATGGATGCAACCATACAAACAAATTTGAAAAATATGAGAGTAAATTAATATTCACATCAAGATTTCCATCCACCCACAGCTGCTCAAAATTTGTGAATTTTTGTTCCCTACTTCTATCCTCGTTTTAGTGTTTTAAATGTTTTTTTCACCTTATTTGCATTTTGTGTGAAATTTTTTGTAACTCTCAGACTATAGAAGGTTTATTATTTTGTGATTATATAAGCAAATATTGTATAGAGCCAAATAGTAGCAGCAGAATCACAACAAGATAGAAGAGATTCCTAAGGGAATCAATATTTATTGGATATATGATATTTTATTGAAATTAAGAATTGGATATATGAATTCAAGAAGGATGGCTACTCGTATATAAATAATATGTAAGCTTGAGTTCAAAACACTATGGAATTGGATTGATGTATCCAATTTTCAGATATTTTTGCTATCATATATGCTACATGATTCAAACATGTACCTGGTATTGGTTAGTAATGAAATACAGCAAATTCTGCTTTGGTATCCATGCAAAGTAAGGCAGTGGTTTCTTCTTAATAAGATTAACCGCTCAATGGTTTAGAATATATCACTATCAGTATGACTGTTAACATTTTAAATGTACTTTCAGCTGAAATGTTTTATGAGATCCCATTTGAAGAAAATGTGACATGATTTACTTTGTGAGTCTCAATTTTTCACACAAAGACGATTTAAACACAAATAATATGCTCGTTTCTATCTAGGTGTTTTAACTAGACGTAGTCTTTAAATCCACAATACGTTTTTCTTTATTATAGGAATCAAAGTTTACGCTAACTGGAGATCAAAGTTTACGCTAACTGGATACACTAGTTACTGACAATTAGACACATATAAATGGTATAAAATATAAATCAGTTAATCAGTTAGCATGCATAGGGGTTAACTTTAATTTTCACCGTTTAATCCAGTTTAAATGTTACTGGAATATTACGATGCCTATTTTCGATCTGCTATTCATTGTATCTATGCTAAATAGGGTTCAATGTAAATTGAACCCTATTTAGCATAGATACAATTTATCCTAGACACAAATTCATAATACTGTAGCAGTTTTATAATAGATTATCGAAGACACATTTTATCGTAAAGTCGAGTTTAGATAGATTTTAGTTTAGTTTAATAGTCTTGCATTTCTTTTTTTGATGGTTTATTGTAAATTCAACATCTTTCAGCAAATAAAGTGCACTTATTTTAACAACACGTATTAATTATTCTACGATGAATTGAATTGAAACTTACAATAAACCAACAACGCAACAATCCCATAGAATAGGTCTAAATACGTAAGAAAGGTTTCGTGTTTGTATTGTCCATATGAAGTTGAGCATATTATGTCAGTTTCTTGGTGCCATTTCATTCTGGAAAATCCAGAAGTCCATTTATTAATCATGATAACATTTATGTTCATTTATTAATCGGTTTCTTCCATCCTTAGCACACCGAGGTTACGGATTTTCAGCAGTTCTAATTTGATAGGTTCTACAGAAAATTTACTCTTTTGGTTAAATTTCAAATCTATGATTTGGGTTGTTGGCGGTGGCATTTGGAGCCTTACCAATCATAACTAAAAAAAACTCAGTCTCCCGTTAAGAGACCTATAGTTATAGTTGCCTGAAGCGGACAGAGTGGTCTTTTAAATAGAGAGTTCCAGAATTATACTTCCGAAATTTTTGTAACCGACACTAACTTTGCTGTATCTTTGCCACATATAGGTGGAAAATATAATTTCTAATAGGTGTGGAGTTCTGCAATGCACGTCCAAGTCTAACCCAACTCGGGCAACTCCTCTTCCTGTTGAACGGCTTTATTCTAGTTTGAGCTTTTGATGTATGATTTCACAGTTAGTCTGGCAAGCACAGGTTGACTGTTTATTTTCACACAATTGGCAGACTCCATATTGTAAGCCTGTTAAGAACCAATATAAACCATCTCGATAAACCAGATCCTATTGTACCGAGCTCACCATCATCATGACACCCAAACGACATAGAGATTGACTTTATTGCAGTTAAATAAAAAGTTTATAAAATGCCTTCGTTGTATTATAGGGGACAAACAAATTCAAGAAAGGGCTGTAATAAAAAAATTTCTAGTGTATGTTCACTTATGCATCATATAAATTATTTCTTATTAAATTTAAATTTAATCTAGTCATAAAGTTAAACACCATTAAGATGAAAGAAACTCATATATTTTGAAGAATAAGTGTTTTAGATTATAAAATTTTTAATATACGATAACATTCTTAAGTGAAAAATAAACGATTTTTTATAAATATTTTTGAAATTATGCGTATATAGCGAGATGGAATCGTAATGGGGTGCCAACGTCGATTATAAAGCCCATTATTTGATGTATTACGCTAACGTGAGTGAAATGCGCGAATAACAGAAACCCACTAAATTTTATACGCCTATATGTATATTTATGTATAACCCTTAAAGATATATACGCACAACATAATAGAATCACGTTATTATTATATCGATTTAAATATTATTGAAACATGAAAAGATAATCTACACCCATAATTTGTCATCCATAATTTTTGTGTGCGAGTATATAATAGATCCAGCTAAATCTTCCCTCGTATTCTCGTTCTCGAACTCCTTTTTTTTAACACCATAAGGATTAAATTTATTTCAGTTTTAATTTAACCACAATAATATAGTGCGGTTGTGGGAAACACAAAAATATGCTCGGTACATAAAAGCTCGCATATAAACAATGAATTACCATTAAAAGCATATAGAATGAAACGATTTTGTCTATATATAAGAATTATGTACGTGACTGAAATTTCGAAATTCCATATACTCGTACACATAGTCAATATTCTGAATTTACAGCAAAACTATATTTTTGCTTCTTATTTGCCATAAAATAAAATTTCCAATATTACTTCCACTATACGGATTGTTTTTACGTCTTTCTAATTTTAATCCACGTACCGCTATATCATCCTCTTGTGATTGTACATAATTTCGAGTGCATAAGACGAAATATGATATAAAACAGAAAAAAATTATAAATTGAGATAAGAAATATTCTTAATGAAATTTTATGTTTTCCAAACAATACACAATCATGAAGTTATTTTACCTCGAACGATCGTTTGCTTTTAGTTATTTAATTTTTCCCTGGAAATCTGCACTATACCAACAACAACATCGCATTTTACAAATATGTATGACTTTTATTTGAAAATTGTCTACGGGTTCATCCAGCATTTATATTCTTGTCTGTTATACGATTCGATTAGCTATACTCATTTTACCTTCATTGTAATTGAGCAACACTGCATTTTTTTCTGGTTAGACAAAAATTGCATTTCACCCACACAATATTTACACATACACATGTACATGGAAATTTATTTCCTCTCTACGTTCTACCCAAATCCAAAAACAATGGAATATTGATTTTTTGTGGTATATTGTGTGAGAGAATGGATGAATGGAGGTGGTAAACATAAACATCTCGTTCTAAACTTTTAAATTTAGAACTGGTGCGAACATATACATAGTATATATAGAAGGGATGAGAATGTATTAAGGATCAACATTTTACTTTTACTGTAATTGTTATTACTACTTTACTCTCACGAGTATACAAATGTTTCCATAAGTCTAAGAGCTTTTGAAACGGTTTGTTTGTTTGTTAGCAATCTGATGCCTCCTGAAAATGATGTAGCCTTGCGCTGCTGTGTAATTTTTTTTGTCGGTCAGTACCAGTCTGATGTTTTAAAAAATAAGATTTAAATTATAATATATCATGTCGCGTCATAACACTATACCCGTTATTAAGTTAAAATGGTAACACGTACGAGAGTTTGTTAGGAAATTATTAAGTTTGGAATATTTATGCATTTTGGCTGGTGGAATTCATGAGGGAACGTAATAAAAAATATTACATACATGTGTCATACGAGATTCTTTCGTAATTACACTTTTATCTTTTTTTATAGAGCATATGATAGTTTATTTGCTATTGCACATACTGTTTGGAACGTTAAGTGTGACAATAGTTCATTTTGCTGCAGTGAACTCGTTAAATTTTTAATCAGACATGCACCTATAGTCAATGAGTAGAGGTTATGAGTTAGTATATGTATTTGGTGTAATTCAGTAATTTATGTTCCACTGTCAGGATTATACACAAAGTTTGATTTTAGAGTAAACTCTTTAGTCTTATATTGTGTCACAAGGGATATTTATCATATAGTATAGTAAGAACTTGTTCTGTCAAAAAAATTATAAACTTATAAAAAGACATTCTTTGTTAATAAACTAGCTAAAACATCACTGAACAAAAGATCGTTTAAAGGCAAAACGTTCGTGTCTCGGCTCCAAGACAGATAGTAGATAAAAAAGACCAAACATAATTACACTATATATTCGACGTCGATATTGGTCCTGTTAATAATTCTTACATGCTGATACGTAAATCTTTTTTCGATTATTAGCCCGGACGGCAAAGCATGGTTTTCTATTATTGAGAGATAACCGAAGTGCTCTATAAGCTCTATAATTTCAGCCAAATCACCCACATTGTTACCAAAACAACCCCATATAATAACAGAAACACCTTAACAGTGGGGACATTATACTCTGGTATCGTTTTCTTGCCAGAACGACACCGAACATAAAGTCTATTAGATCCAACAATTGCAAACTTTGGCTCGAATGACCAAAATACTTTTTTCCATTGCGAAATTTGCCATTTCTCGTTGTACTTGGCCAAGTTTAAGCGTTCTGGGTCGAAAGCAGCGATTTCTTTATGGCAATTCTGCTTATTAGTCCTTGAGCTCGAAGTCTCCCTTTTACGGTTGTCAATGACAAATTATTTTCTCTTGATAAATTTACTTCGGCTAGTATTTGAGGTACCATAAGTTTTCTATTCATCTTCGAAAAGATGCTTATATAGCCATCTACCTTCGGAGTGGTGACTCGAGCTCGTCCTTGTCGAAATAAAGATGTGTTTACCCATATTTTCAAATCTTTCAATGAATATTGCACTTCACAATTTTGATTCAATATTAGTTAGAATACCGCCACTATGTGATAAAACCTTGTTTTCGTGCAATATGTAATATAGATATGATAATATTTCTTGTACTCGACTGATATAAGAATTGAGCAAAAAACTGACCTTAAATTTTCTGCTTAAATTAAGCAAAACTCATGCCAAATTTGCGATGAATTCCCAATGTATCGTTTACGGCAGATATTCAAACTAATAATGTTTTTTAATCTCTTTAACAACCCACAACCAATTTTATTAAATTAAAATACTATCGCGAAACTAAAAAAAAATATTACCTATATGTAAATATATGCAATATAAATGTATGTTGCAATAAATAATTGAATTTAAAAATGTTAAATTTACACAAATAATTAATAACATATATTTTCATTTTCAGGGTGACAGTGGTGGTCCATTGGTGCTCCAACGACCCGACGGACGGTGGGAATTAGCCGGAACAGTATCGCATGGTATTAAATGTGCGGCACCATACCTTCCCGGTGTATATATGCGAACAACATTCTACAAGCCATGGTTCGAATCAGTGACCGGAGTACACTAATAGTGTTAAATAGTTTAAATAACGTATATTATATATGTATGTAGAGTTAAAACAAACACACCCACATTTTGTTTTTAACATATAATTAAATTTAGAACTAATTTATCAAATATAGTATAGGTTACGTATATAATAATTATAATATGGATGATTTATGATGCTCTCTGTTTTTATGTATGTTGTGGTTGGTTATTTGTTTTCTGTTTATCATTTAATTAAAAAATCGGGATCTTTTTGTTATTACTATCGTGTAATTATTATTATTTTTTTTTTTGAGGAGAGCTGTGATTGGGAACATGTATGTTTGAGAAAATGTGTATAAACTATTGTTAAGATGAAATTCAATATTTTATTGTTAATATACATATGATTTGGATTATGTATACCTGAATTTATAACTCATAAAAAATTTAATTGTTAAATCGAAAAAAAAATCACTAAAACTTTTTTAAAATAAGCTTAATTTATTTGTGGATAAATTGATAATAAAATTAAACACATTTAAAAATTATTATTAATAAATAAAATTTTAAAAAAGTTTTACTGTTTTTTTAAAACAGTATTTTAATTTTGTTGTTAAAATTTATGTTTAGTCAAGAAATAAAATTATTTAAATTTTGTTATTAATTTTATTAAACGAAAAAAATACGACATATGATATATTTATTTTATTTATTATTATTTATTTTGAAATATTATTATAGTATGGATGTATTTAAATGAATTCTAAAAAAGAAATTAATTAATACATAGTGTTTTGTATTAAAATAATATTTATACTATAATAAATGAAAATAAATTGAAAATATTTTGTACAAATAAAATTATAAATATTATATTATTGTGTTGTGATTGTTTGTTATTGCGTTACAGAATATGTGACTCGGCAAGTGTTGCAGGGATTAAATGAAACAATTAAATAATTAAATAAAGTAGACTAATAATGTAAATAACATCAAATGATATTTGTACCCGTGCCTTACGATATTGTTTACTCAATATTATCTTAAAGGCCATCGTGGTACCAAACCACTATTTATCTATAATTTTGTTAAGCCTAAATGCCCTAAATACAACAATCATTGTCAATTTCATACAAAATATATGAAAGATAATGCTTTACTATAGGGTGATCCAATAAGGTTGTAGGTTCGGACGTAAGTTCGGTTTATGACATTTAATGTTTAAAAATAATTTCTTCTAAATCATAAATGTTATCTGCGACTGGCTCTTAGATGATCCATTCTATGAGTCTAATTTACTAGCACTCTTGAGCTTTTCGGATATTATGTTAATTTCGCGATCTTCGAGCCTAAATTCACGGATCCGCTGTATTGATGTCATGTTCTCATGCAATTTTTTTTTCAATAAATCGATGTTTCGTAACGGGTTATTCATTTAAAGAAACTTTTTTCAGTAGGGATTTTATGACAGAACACGTGTGCATCGGGCAGTTAAGGTATTTTTATTCAGTATTGTTTGACACTGGTCATGCAAAAACTTAGTCCGACTAGCGTTTACAAATTATTTAAGTATTATGAAAATCAGCGTTTCATGAGGAATGTATTTCGTGCGCTTAGAGCAACGTATGGTCCACATAATCGGCCTATCATCCAAACGTACGTTTTTTATAACAACGAAAAATGTATAACCCAATTTTCATTATTGAATAATAATATGCAACCAAATAGACCTCATCAAGCCTTCTCGTGAACGTATAGGCGATGCGATGAGCGTGGTATCGAACTATTAATAAATTTGAAAAATAAATTCTCTTTCTCTCATTTTTGACATTTTGATAATTGAATACAAATAAATGCATAATTATCTAATGTATAATGTAAAATGATTTCAAGGTTAGAATAATGTTTTGTGTTGTGATTGTAAGGACATGTGAAGCAAAATACTAGTATAAACTCGTCTAATTTATTGCAAATTTAATAAGCCTAAATATAAAAGTGCTTTAAGGCCGATATAGACTTTACCAACATTTTTTGTTGGTTCAAAACAGGTACGCACAATATAAAAAATACCCAAAAGAGAAAGGGAAAAATTATAAAATAAAAATGTCGTTTAAGGCTGATTTCCATTATGAAAAAAATTTTGTCAGTATTTTTTACTGAAAAAACCAAAGCGAGAAAAAAATTAAAAATGCCATTAGAGTGACTGAGATCGTTCCTTTTTTCTTTTTTTATAGTGGATATATTTTGACAGATGCGTGTAACATAACCAATAAATTTCAAAATTTTTTTCGTTTTAAAAAAAAAGACAAAATACACTTTAAATCTACAACAATAAATTACAAAAAAATAAACTTAACATAATTATTCATTATTTTCACAATGAATTAAGATGAATGGCACAAAACGAAATATTAAAGTTATTAATTGACCATAAAAAATCATCTTTCTTTATTTTTCCTATAAAATATTTCTCCAGTACTGAATAAAAATACTCCTCTACATATACTTTGTCAGTATTGCTATAATTATTTTTTCAGTAACCATAAAATTTTACTCAGTACTGAATAAATTTTTTGTACTGGAAATATTTTTATTTCACTCGCACTTTAGAAAAATTATATTTTTTATCCCGCCTTGACTATTTTTTCAGTATTTTTTCATAATGGAAGGTTTAAATTTTTTTTATTTAACATATGTTTATTTTTAAGTTAGTTCTAGTGTGTGTGTACAACAAATTCAAGTAAAAATAAAAAGTGAATTTACTTTAAATGGAGCATTAAGCGATCAACAGCTTATAAATATGATATTTAGTAGTAAAAGTGAGTTAGACGAAGATTCCTTTTTAATGAATATCATATTCGAGGACATTCCAATTGAAAGTGGTTGTAAAAAATTAAAAAGAAAAAATATTGGGTTCGTCCTTACTATGCGGACCGAGACAACACTGGTGACAACCAGAATGTTTTCTTGCTTTTTAAATTCTTTGTCTGAGTCAAAATTTTTTGACTCAGACAAATTTTGTCAAAAAAATTTTCAAAAAAAACTTTGACTGAAATTGGCTTTTTCAGAATTACACGAGAATATCATTATCACAATTAAATGAACTTTTGATTCTTGTTGGGCCAGCAATTACAAAACAAAAATACCTTAGGAAATGTATTCAGCCCAGTACAAGATTGGCTATCTATCACACTCAGGTAAGATTCAACTTCTTTATATATTAAAAAAAAGATTCACACGTCTTAAAATATTGTAGATATTTGGCCACAAATACAATTTTGTATATATTTGAGTCGCAGAAAAGTTTATCAACAGTTTATAAATGTCACCAGCGAGCGTGCACTTTTTCATAAAAGCACAAACAATAGTTAATTCTCTCAGATCAAAAGTATTTAAAAATTCAATGAAGAATACTTAGTAGGCGTGACAAATAGCTTCGGATAACAATGGAACTTCCCACATTGCATTGGCGCTCTGGATGAGAAACACGTTTCCATACAGGTACAACTACCTTTAGTAATATAAATTTAATATTCGTTAGAAAATAAAAATATAAATTTATTTATAAATTTTATTTTATTAACAGACTCCATCGTTTAGTGAATCAACGTTTTTTAATTATTAAAAACATTATTTAATCGTGGTTATGGCAGTTGCTGGCCACGATTATAATTTCATGATGTGTGACATAGGAGCTGCTGGGAGGCAAAGTGACGGAGGAATTGTCCGAAACAGCAATTTCCGAAAACAATTCTATTAAAATTTAAATAATAAATTATTTATTAATAATTAAATATAATAAAAACAAAGTCTTACCAGACATTGTGGTTTATTTTTTTCCTACTATAAACGTTTGTTTGTTTTCTTTTTGTACTATAAAAATATAAAAGTCGACATTTTTGTTGTGTTTTTTTGATTGTTACCATAAAATATACTCGACCCGACAATATTTTATAGTATGGTTTACGTTTTTGCTCAAAAAATTGATAAAAAAACCCAAAAAAATTTTGTTTGTTTATATTTATGTTCTCCTCTTTCAAATGAAAAACGCAATGTACTAATCGATTCTTTTTCCAACGATTTTTTGCTGCCAACATTGTTATAAAGATAAAGTCTAAATCGGCCTTTAGTTCGCAAAACGTTCACTATTTTTGTAGAGGTTCCATTGTGAATAGGCTTCTTTTGAACAACTGCCAACTTTTGCATGAAACGCCTTGAAATTGTTAAATTTTTAATTTCAATGCGTTGTTGAAGCGTGTATCGTAGCATTTTTAGTATAATGGCGTAGTTTTTACTGTCAAATGCCAAAAGATTGACAGTTGCTTAAATATTTGCTTCAAAATTGGCAATTGTTCATATAGAAGGCTATTTAAAATGGAATCTCTTATTGGGAAACATTTTATATTCAGTTTTGAAATGCAAACGTTGATCAGCTGATCATGTTATTAACAACTGCATTGGAAATGGCTTTTCTAGCTGATTTATTTTCATAAACAGTTTATTTTTTCAAGTGCATAATAAAATTAAAATAATTAATTTTTTCAACTTTCAAGTTCAATTTTTTTAATAAAATAAAATATTTTTATTTAAAATATTCGTTATTGTGGAATTAATTGCGTAAATTTTTATTTTATATATAATTTTTCGACAACGATCTTGCCATCATCGGTATATTTTATTTACTAGAAAATAAATTTAAGTTGCATGCCTTTTTATACTTTTTTCTCTAGGGTATATTAACTAGCTCGTAAAATTTGTTCGTCATAGTATTAATTTTGTTGTTAAGTAGAAATTTATTGTGGCGATTTTAATATATTTCAAATTCTTCTAGCCTGTTCATTTGGTCGCTTTTATTTATCTTGTAGATAATTTTTAAGTTTGTATCCATATCTGTGTAGTTTATTATTGATATGGAGAGCAAATCTTGACTGATTTTACCGATATCCTATATATGTTCGTTCAATCTTATTTTAAAGGATCTACCGGTTTGTCCTATGTAAAATGATGGACAGTCTGAACATGTTAATTTATAAATTCCACTGTCTAATGTAACGTTATACTGTTTGGTTTTATTTGTTGTTCTAATTTGTTATTCGTTTTATATGCAACTTTATATCCAAAGTTTTTGAATATTTTCTGGATATGTTGGCTAGTGTTTTTATTATAATCCACAATAACGTATTTTTCTTGGGTATTATCCTAAAATTGTAACGTAGTATTCTGTCGGTAATTGGTTCTGAATATATATTTTTGATTTAACTCGTCCACTTTGGCCGTGGTATAACCAGTTTTATGTGTGATGTATTTAATTATATTAAGTTCATTTTGATAATCTTCTTTTGACATCGGGATCTTATTTAATTGGTGTATCATATGATTATATGCGGCTATTTTATGCTCGTATGGGTGGTTTGAGTTTTTATGTATTGTTTGGTCCGTTTGTGTGGTTTTTTTTTAAAATTTTGAATGTGTGTTTGTTGTCGATGTTTTTAATTGTTAGATCCAGAAAATTAATTGCATTATTTTGTTCTAATTCTAACGTGAAATTTATGTTTTCGTGTATATTATTTATGTAATTTTGCATTTCGTCCAGTTGTCTAGATGTACCCGTAAACAATATTAGTATGTCATCTACGTATCTGTGCCAATACTTAATATGTTTAAAACATTTGTTCTTAGTGTTAAGAATGTAATTGTTTTCGAAATAGTTTAAATATATGTTAGCTAGCGTTCCACATAGAGGACTTCCCATCGGTAGACCATCATTTTGGGAGTAGAATTTTTCATTATATGTAAAATAATTTTGACTTGTGACATAAAATAAAAACTAATCAGAAATGCCATGCCTTTAGTGTAGTTTCTGCTGTGTCGATGCTAGTGACACTTTTAAATAAATATTTTTTTGAACTATTATTAGCCGCATAGCTACGTATGTATATGTGAAAAATATTCCTCACTATAAAAATATATTTTATTACACATAATTACACATAATACATAAGTAAAACATTCATATATTTTTACTATTCCTCCAAATATAAATAATATCGCATACATATAAATACATTTAATATATTATGGAATATTAGTAAGTCGGATCATTCATAAATATCAATTATTTTATTTCAAGGTTATATTTACGAAGTTGTTTAGTGTAATTTTGTATATTAATTTTGTGTTGTTTTTTTTTATTTCTGTAGAAAAGTAGGATCTACTAACAATCTTAATTTTCTAAAATATCAATCAAAACTTAAATAGCGGTGTTTCATACATATTTATTAAACTACAAGAAAATACAATTATATATAAAAAATGGGAAGAAAACCCTTTTTTTATTTATATTATAGTATTTTATTGTAATTTGATAAATATGTTTATTGGTTAATATGTTTTAAATTGGTTTATTTATTTATTTATAAGAATTTTGTAAGCTACACATCCTATTTTAAGCTTTAAGCTCGTTCATAATAGAATGTACAGTTTATTAATTGTTAAGAAATATTGAAAAATAGAGTTGCGAAACTTTTCTTCTCTCCGCTTTTCCTTTTTTCATTCGGCATTTTGAATCGTGGTACCACAGTTTCCTCGTATGCTAGTGTTGCATATTTTAACACATCTTGGAATTTTGGTGTACTGCAGAATGATCAGTTGCATGATTCAGTACAGCTGAATGATACAGTAGAGATAAGACGAATTGTATAATGGTATTTGAATACGCCGCCATTTAAGTTTTGTTTGACTTGTTTATTTTAATAAGGATTTACCTGCAATATACAAAGATAAACTTTTCTATAAACATTTTTGTACATGCATACGATCGGCCATGCGTAATAAATTACACTAATACGAATTACACTAATACGTTCTTCCTGTGTAATATTGGCGTAAATTCAATTCAAAAATAAGTCAAAAAAGAAACTTTGGTCATAAAATTGAAGTTGAATCTTCATATATTCATTGTTAGTTTATGCAACCCCTTGCGTTTGTGATTGTGTTCGCATTGTGCAGTGTTGAAAAGTCTACTTTGAAATATATATTTATTAAATTAGTTGCAGTTTGGTTAGTACCTAATACCAAAACAGTTTGTGTTTTTATTATTTTTGATTAATTATATTTTAGTTCCACAATAATGCGTAGGCGGTCGTGAGCTATTTGTATTTTGGCAAATTGCCATTCTAAACAGGGAGAAGGTGCCAGATTTGTAAAATATTCACCAATCTTCTATTTGTATCACCAACTTTGGTCAAAAAATTGTTATATATCATTTGTTACTATATAAATAAAAAATCTGATTTGTTCGAAACATTTTGAATCACATTATGGAAGCTTAAAAAATACTGCGGTTCCCACTTTGTGTTAAGGAAGACAAGAAGAAAATTCTTTGGAGAACTTGAAACCTGTCTCTGTTGCAGAAAATACAATAATTTCTTCTGCATTGGAATCACATTACCATAATGAAAAACATCTTTTTCTGGAGTCACCTAATAAACCAATAAGGGATTGAGAAAAATCCAATATAAAAACTTATACGGTTAAAAACGAATCCAACGTTTTAACAATACAAGATATTTGCCTGACCCATATTTTTCAACAGACAACAAATTTTTAGAAGACAATCCACCTACGTGTACATACTGCGAAATGAATGAAAATAACATTGAAGTATATAGGTCCATAAATCGAAAAATCAGATTGAAAACTCTTAAATTAGAAGCTGGGAAAAGAAAATTAGTTAAACTTATCAAAACACAAAAAAAAATTGTTTAAAAAAATTATCTGCAATTTTAAAATCGAAAAGCGTAGGAACTTTGAAAGATCTTATTAATAGGCAAAATTAAAGTGACTATTGCAAAAAGTTTTATGATTTTGGATCAAAGAGCTAAAACTCAAAAATGGATGGGTAGTATATATTTTTGGCTAAAGTTTAAAGGATGAATTTAAAAATTTAGCACGAAATATGTTCTACCGATATCCATAGATTTACAATGTCATGAAAGAAAAATGAGATTTTATTTTACCGTCAAAATAATCGTTGATTCGATGGCAACCTATTAAAAACTTTAATGTTTGGTTTTGTTTCCAGGAATTGGTAATTTATATGTTATGGAAAAACTCAAACAAAAAATTGACAATTTAAATGAATCAGCTAAAAACTGCACTTAAACATTTGACTAAATAAAAATAAAAAAGATTTGAATTATAATGTTACATGTGATTGTGTTGATGGATACGTGGATTTAGGCGGAAACAAAAGGAAACCTAGACTGGGCATATGTGTTTTTATGGAGCGTGGAATATTGGAGAGTTGGAAAAATATAATAAGTTAGTATGTTTCTGAAAATTGTATATCTTATGCTTGTTTAACCAGCATTGTAGATGAACATTTAGTTATATGTATATCTCTATGGAATTAAAACTTAGAGCTGTCGTATGTGATCAAGGAGTAAATAATCGTTCAGTTTTTCAGAAACTGGGAGTTACTAAGTCTGATCCTACAATAAATTGTAGCAGCTCCAATTCAATTGAAGGAATATTTGATGTAACAAATTTAATTAAATCATTTCAGAATGCTTTGCTTACATCTGACTTCAAAACACCTGACGGTACAGTAAGCTGGAATGTTATTCGCGAGCCCTTTATAAATTGTAATTTAATTCTGTAACGCGTATGTCTCCTTAACTTACCGATAAACATATATATATATATCCTGGGCACTTTGAGGTCTGAAAGTTAAATTGGCTACGGAGGTGTTTAGTTCAAGCGTGGTTGCAGGGTTAAGAACTGCTTATGAACCAATTTACGGAATTTATTAAAACAAATGGTGGAAAACGCCGGCAAATTGGACTTTTTTTTAAATAAATTTAAATCATCTTTGAACTAGGTGATAACATCAATTTCTTAACGAAACAATAAACTACATAAATCATTTAAAAATAATAAGCAGCCAAACAGTTTACTCATTTGACGGAATAATTCAAACAATTCGTGTTTTTATTTCTATGTCCAAAGCATTATCACAAGAAAATATTTCATATTTGATGACTTGGCGATTAAATCTAGATGCTTGAGAAAAAACTTTTTCTTTAATAAGATCCGCAAATGGCAGTAATTCCACACCATCTGTGCAAGAGTTTAGTTTTACTGTTGCAAAAATACCTTTCCATAAAATTTCTCACAGTTTTCACCAATCTATCGAATTGCGAAAGAAGATTCTGATTCAACGTTATTACACGTAATAAGAGAAGATGTTCAAAACCAGTTAACAGATACTATTATTTAGGCCTCAACATTTGGAATATGATTTACAAATATTAGATTAACCATGAGATATTAACTCTCATCCGGCTACAAGGTATTTTGCTGCGGTTACTTAGTTCACAGAATTATTTAGAGATTCAATTGTCAACATTGTATAACTATGTTATTGAAAGATACGGATTATGTTGAATGTAATTCTGAGCTTCTCATTAAAAACAAAAACTTTATGGTGAATTGTTTTGGTAAACTACAACCACCATCGCAATCTTTTTGTGAGTTATGCTAGCGCCAAATAATATCCCATACAGAAGTTAGCTTAATATCCCATAAAGAAGTTTGGCCGTAATCACTGTTGATTGTCGTCACTGTTTATTTCTTCCGATTATATATATATATATATATATATATATATATATATATATATATATATATATATATATATATATATATATATATACATATATATATATATATATATATATATATATATATATATATATATATTTATATATATCAATTTATTGGATAGATAACACAATAGTTTAGGACCAATTTGAACAAATAATGTTCATCGTACATCCCCAATTCCCTACAAAACACATTAAATTACTATAGTGTTCCATTTTTGTCAGATAACAGACAAAATATTCTTTTCAACAATATTTGAGCTATAGCACTGTCTGAAATGGTTATTCGTATGACAATCCTTTCGAACAATACGGAAAACTCTGTTCGCTCATAATTAGATGTCTCTCATGTCATGTTAATCATATAACTATTGACAACAAACTAAACTATCTAGGAGCTCACGATTGTTTATTTTTTCTTCGATTATAAAATATACAACGATTTTCACTTGTATTCGTTTTTGTATTCAATTTAAAATTGTTAATGAACGAAAAAGTCGATTTGTGAAAAAGTTCTATGTATGTATGTGTAAAATGAATTTGATTTGTAATTTTACTTTCCACTTAATTAACTAATGTTTGTAGTTGTGCAGCTAGAGTTAGTTCTACCAGTTAACGCAAAATTCAAATAGAGCTTGAATCGATTATTTTTTTTCTTTTGCATGACGCTTCTGATTAGTTTTTATTTTATGCTTGTGATTTCTTCTAATAATTTTATAATTTCGTTGATGATGTAAATATAAATTCCGTAAGTGGTTTTGGTTATGTTTAAAGTTTCTTTTACTGGTATATTCGAATACATGTTTGTGACATCGAAAGAAGTGAGTTTTGCATTGTTTGCTATAATGATATTCTTAATTTTACTGACCAATTCAGTCTTGTTTTAAATTGAGTGGTCGTTGTCGAAAATTAAATTATTAGTAAGCCATTTGTTAATATGTTTTGCAATTTTGTAAGATGGAGGCGAAGTCAAATTTACGACTTCGTATTGGGATATTATTTTTATGTACTTTCGGCATACCTCGTAGAATTGGTGCTGTCGGTTTAATCATCTTATTGTATCGCATCTTTATCACATAGAAACTGTTTTGATTTGTTTATTATATCTTTTAGATTCTTATGGTATAAGACATAATTATAACGACCTAGATACTATTAAGGAAATCAAAAATAAAATAGCTGAAAACAACACTATATGAGCAAAAGCAGATAAGGGAGACACAATAGTTATTGTATACACGATAGTCCATACCAGCCTATAGAACTGACATGGAAGATTCTTTGATCTTTGAGTTCTGCTCTTCAACATATCATATTTAACTGTTGAAACAATCAAATCAAACCCACTAAAAGTTTAAGTAAAAACGTCTAAAAAAGTTAAATGGTTTGTTGTAATTTTGTATACTATGAATTTTATATTTAAAGTAGATATTAATTTTTTAGTTCAATGTGAGTTCAGTGTACGTTCAATTTAATAGAAATGAATATATCTTAGTATACATAAATTACCAAAGCTTTTCAAAACAGATAGAATTGTTTGTTCTTTTAAAAAGATTTGAATTTATAGAAAAAGTAAATGTGATTATTTCACAAAAATTGAAAAATATTTTTTGGCTATTTCACGTGGTTCACAATAAATCAATACAAAAACTTGTTAAGTGAAAACATTACGGTTATTAAAACTAACCTCAAGAATTAGCCTTTATTCAAATATAAATCTTTTTTGTTTTATTATTCGAATAAATTTTATATTAAAATTATAAAAATAAAAAAATATTGAAGCACAAATTTTAACGTGATTTGTGCTAAAATTTGTGCTTCAATCTTTACAATAAAAATATGGATGAGTCAATATATGTTATTCGGATAGCCAACAAGAAATGGCAACCTTATTTTCAGCAGATGGAATTTTGAGTGATATGACTTCAACCTGCATCAGTAAGTATTAATTTATATTTTTGTGACAGTCGTTCCTATTTATTGTCATACATTTAACGTTTTAAAAGTTCAAGGGTTTTATTAGTTATATTAAAATAATGAATTTTTGTAGATATGTCATTGGATATTAATTCATATTAAATCTTGACGGAAAATGACTTTTCATGCATATTTCCCGTTCCACCGATTTCAAACTTTGACTACAGAGGTACATTTTAGAGGAAACTTGAAGAATTGACGACGGTAACTAGTTCGTATTACATTGTTTTATTTCTAATAGTTTATACTGCAGTTTTCAGAATATTGAACAAAAATTACACTCATTAAATAATCTAAAGAATTGGATGTCAAAGTTTGCTGAAGATTTTCATAATTCGAAAACATCAACTTCATCGATAGCATTAGCAAACGATTCTTCACCAGTTCCAGTTGTTTCTCTCCAATTCTATCAAGTTTTTTGGAAGCAGTAAATCTGTTTGTAAGTTTATATTTATTCAATTGTGCAATGTATACTATAATGAAAGACATCAATATTAATTTGGATGTGCTTTAGTTTTTCCGAACTAAACCTAAAACGCCATTTACTTTCACATAATACTTTTGCTATGCCAAAAAATTATTTAGGTAAACAGATCAATGAAAAGGTATGTGTTCAACACTTAGACGGCACTTGATATTCTGGAAACACCATCAACATCAGAAAATAATCTTAAAAATACTACTATAAATGGATTAAAAGAAAAATTGTACAATGGTGCACTACCAGATCGATGACCAGAATTAAATTTATTTGGCTGGTACAAGCCAAAAAAATTTAATTATAAAGGAAATGAATTAAAAAATGGATATTACTTATTTAAAAATTCATATATGGACAAAATAAAAGAAATTCTAATTTTTGATTTGAATAAGGTATATATATATTTTCTTTTAGAAAAAAATAAAATAATGTACAAGTCATTTTAATTCGTTTGTAAAAGTGATTGACTCAGAAGTATTTCCTTACCTTATAAAACGTGTGGATGATTTTAATTATTAACCATTGGAATTATATAAAATAAATTTAGAACATTATTTTAAAATTAGATATTTATAAAATTTTTGTGTTATCAGTATCTTTGAATCAATAAAATATTGTTTATGTGAAACGATTTTGTTTTATTTAAATCTAGGAAAAAGGGTTTTGACTGAGAAAACTAATGATTCATTTTGGAAACAAAAACATATTCAATTGGAACTATTAACTATTTTGAAAAATATATTGTTAGGTCAAAAACTTTTATCTATCATATTATGCTCTCTGATTAAACCGGAAAATGGATGTCTACAGAAAATCATTCTCAATTCTAGAAGAAAATGTTCTTAATTTAGGAAAATTATGTTTTTTTCTGCAAATCAAGTGATTATTTTAAGATCCAAGTTCTTCTTTCAAGAATATTAAATACTGGAAAACAGTATATTAAAACTCAGTCCATGCACATTATGTTTCTAAATTATGATTGAAACTCTATATTTGAGCAAATCGTATGATTGTATTTAGCTATATAAGTATTATTATGCTATATAAGTATTATTATGATTGAATTAGCGATATTAAATCGTGGTTCATGGAAAAATTATTCTATATTTACAAAATTTCATTTTAAATTCAGAATATCATTCGCTAAAATCGAGAAGCGTATTCTAAAATTATGATAATTTAAGAGAGAAATGTATTTTATTTGTCGAGTGGCGAATGAGAATTTAAATCGTAAATTAGTATCTAATATTCTTAGAGCCAAATTATTGTTAAATTGGCATGATTTATGCCCAAGGGCAGTAGGTTTTTCTTTCCGTGTATTAAAGAAAACAGTTTTTACTCTCTGATTTGACAGGCTACCTTATTTGAAAATTCCGTCTATTAGAATAGTTAACTTAAGGTAACAGGTGAATTTGCTTGGGATTTTAAATACAAGTCTAAAGGAAACTTGGCATTTTGTTTAAAATCCAATTTTATCAAAGAATCCCTCTTAAATTTTTGTTAGGGATTCGATAGAGGGATAGAGATTTTGATTTCAACCTTTTATATTCATAATTGAAAGGTTGTAACACTTGGATCGCTTTATTGACTTAAATCTATTGATGACTTTACCCGATCCGTTAGATATAATAGGTCTTGGAGCTTTTAATTTTTCGTTTTATCGTTGACGCTTATTTAGGTTTATGTGTCATATCTCATCGTTCAATGATCATATGGTTAGTTAATTATATACTGTCGATTCTTCAATATTGCCATCACTGCTAAATCATAGCTGTATCATCCATATGGATACAGCTTTTGGTGTTCTTTTTATTTGGCAGGTCTGAGGTATATAGAAGATGTAAAAATCTACCCAGAAATTAAGAATTGTGAGTAAACTTTCTAGGTTTCCGTTTTAGTTTGATGATCAGTTTCAGTTTCCCAACTACTATCGTATACTTTTGTAGGTGTCCGTGTATAGTTTTCATTGTCTATTCACCAGATATCTTCCTGCTTCCGAGCTACCCGATACAGTTCTTCAAAGAACGCTTAATCCACATACGTGCTTTAAAGAATTTAAAATATGCCGATTAAATTATTTGAGAAAAACAAAATTGCTTCGGCGGTAGAGATCCAACTTAATATCTTTCTCTTTATATAGCCATTAAAAACTAAAATCTCCTAGAGAATATTATATTTACTCGATTCGATTAAATCGCACAACATAATAAAATTTAAAAAGTGCTTATCTGTGACTTTCCATTAATGTCTGTTAGAAATTTTATAAATCGTCTCATTTTAAACGATAATTTAAATAATTTCGAAATATAGAATACACACAGTGTTTAGATGAAATAGTTTAGTGTATGAATGTTATAATGTACATAATTATTAACTGTCTGAAGGCCGCAGGGCAATGATTAAATTAATTGAAGAGCATTGAATAATTTCGTCGAATCGTAATACAACTGGCGATACAACATGAATCATCGAATGATAATCAGAATCATAATAACAAATGAGGTTTAACCCCACAGTAATGCTATGACGTAAAGATGGTTGCTGTGTTTTGTAATAATATTATTTAGAAGAATTTCTTTTATTTTTAAGTGTGGCATTCGACTGTTTGTTAATCATTCTGCGTGAATTGCTCGGTGTGCAATTAACATTTTATTATAAATATTTTCATGTGGTTTGTTATATTTTTGTGGTTTAAATAAATAGTTGTTTTGATTAATATAAGTTAATTTGAGACGTGCCTTAGAACTGTGTTGTGTCAAAAATTTGAACTTTTGTGTTGTGTTGTTTGTTCTTTATCTAAATATATTATAATCTAATCAGTAATTGACAACGTAAGTATACAATAATTTTCATTTACTTATTACTACAATTTTTCAAATGTTTTATTGAACTACCTTCGATATTGTAATCCGGTACCACCTATACGACGTTTTATTTTTCTTGAATATACTCGTACATATATTCTTAGTAATTTGACAAATGATAAGGGTACACCAGTTTTTTTACGTATACCCAAACAAATATCTTAAAGTTTGTAAAATTATTATAAGTTTTGAAAGATATCGTATTTACGTCTTAATTAATTTAACCTAAACTATACACGTATATAGTATATATACAATTTATCGTTATATATTGTAGTTTGCGTAATTAAGCCACAATAATTGTGTATATAGTTTTAATTTGTTTTGTGAAGCATATACTATTACCTATATAAAATCTTATTTCTTGTAGGTGGTATAGTTATATAAGAAGGACAAAAAAACTTATCTACAACGATGACGTTATATAAAAACGAATATCAGTGTCGAACAATTAATTAGGTAACACAATATTAAAAATTTTCAATTTACGTTATTTTAATGAAACTATCGCATATCACGCGACTCAAAAACGTATTTGTTGTTTGTTTAACACAATAATCTCATCATACAATTTCCGACCACATATACAACAGATTGTCGTTGTGTATATATGCGAGCAAATTATTAAGACGGATATGCTTACTTTGAAAGTTTTCTTACAATATGTGTATATACATAGTACATACCATATGTATAATATGAGTCGATCCATCATGACATGCAGATAGTATAGGACGTATAAAAATGAGAACGTACATATGTTATTCGATTTTAATTGGAAAATTCTGGATCAGAACTAATAATGTTCGTTATATTTGCTGTATATATCCATAAAGAGGTAATAATAGGTTTCATCTGGAACTTTTTAACCGCATAATTGGATTGAACCTATTTTTAGAGGTGGCTGATATATAAATGTTAAAGTTCAATGTCAAAGAAATGTATTGATATCACAATGTAAATTATATCATTCGAGAATCATTATTATGTATAAGAACGGGTAAGGAAATTATTGAATGTGGGTGTGATATTTATAGTGCTAAAACCAATTTATTATGATTTGAACATCATCTTTCCAAAAGCGATTCTTTTAACCATCATCAGGAGAAATCCATATGTCTGTGTGTATCTAAATCAACGTTACTCATTATTTTTACTTGTGTTAGGTCTATATTGATCTTTAAAATGGACATTAAAGTTTTTTCGGCGCACTTCGGTTGAAACTTCTTAAAATGGTTAAACATGCCATAACCTGTTTTTCTGAGAGCGTTGTTTAACGTTCCGTTTACGGCCACTTAGCCATAACATACTTATAGTTAACTGCTAACAAAGTTTACATACTTAAGACGCTTTATCCGCTATTAAACCTAAGAATATTGTATTCGGTCCAAGATTGTTGCTATTGCATAATATTGATAAAGTAATTTCCATTGTCAAGTTAATGTGGGTTTGTGAAGAGGAGCATATAATCTTGTTAGAAGATCTAATAATTGTTTCGATTGTTTAAGAGGGTTTTAAGGATATTTTTTTGTTGAACAACTTCATTGAACTTATAGAAATTGCCCTTGGCGTTACCATATGTACCATACTGATATACTACGATTGATGTTATAAATATTGAACTGCTTTATGGTTTCCATTCATGATTCTTGCATGGTTTAATGTTGAATTTTCTTTTTCCCTCTGGACAGTTTGAATATAGATTCGTCATACAGCTTGTACTTGTCTAGTAGCAACACAACGACTATTCATAGTCAGGCTATATTTCTACAGTTGCCATTCCTTCGATAATAATTGTACAATCGATATAAAAAAATTTAGCAGCTCTGGATTTAGATCACATCATGACCCTATTAATATCTTTTTCTCATACAATGTACATATATTTGTATCCTTGATCTATTTTATCTACGTAATATATAATATGTTCTATTGAAACTATATAGTTTCGAAGTAAATATTTTACTAATATGGTTTGATCGAAAAAGCAGGTCAAAAGTTTATTCTACCGGAGCATACCAGATTTTTGTTTCTCAATTCACCAACAAACTTTTCACAATGACAACGCAACAAACAAACAAATAAAATTCTTTAGATTTTTTTTAGTAAGATGTGTCATAACAATACCAAATCTTATCTGTATACAATCATTATTCTTGGTATGCATATGTATATTTCGACTTTTTGTCGTTTTCGAAAAGTAACAAAAATTTAGAAAGACGGTAAAATATGTATTATAAATTATAAGCGAAAAAAAAAACTAAACGATGTAATGGAATTTCCATCTCTATTTGGTGTGTGAAGAGAAAATATTTTTCTTCTACCGTACGTACTCGTCACATATACAAGATGACTAATGAAGACAAACGATCTGGAAATAAAATCGAAATGATTGTCACCACATATATATACATATGATTACCCAAGTGCTATAGAGCTGTACTGTAATACTGGGAACATGGTAAATTCGACATGGTGGAAATCGAGTCCGTTGAAACCGTTTTCATTCCCCGAGTACCGTAGTCACATAACGATCGAAAAAACAAAAAAGTTTTCCCATTGTGAAAATTTTCAGCACTGTTGTTTTTCTTTTTGCTGTAATGTTTTGTGTGCGACGAGTGGGTGTTTTTGTAACAATGTTACACACTTTTTTGTGTACAATGTTGTGATGCTATGTAGTTTTTCGGTGTTTAGCTTTGCTATACAACAGACGAAATAATCATAAAAATAACCAACCAAACATCCTCCGAACAATGTAAAATAAAATTAAAAAAGTTCCACAATTTTTTTTCAAATTAATTTTATTTTTTTGTTGTTGGTGTATTGTAATGTTGGTAAGCACAGTAAGCACGAATAAGCTTTATTTTTATTGTTGATAATTTTATGTTTTAATTTTAGTTTTTTTCTTTATTTTTCAATGAGCTTTTCATGGATCATTTAGTTGTTGTAATAATCCTCTATTTTTTGTTTGCATATGGTAGAGCTTAGAGCATATGCAATAATTAAATTTTTATTGGATTTACATTTTAATTGTCTACTTTATTCAATTTAATTAAATTCATTTATTTTAATTACGATACGACTAGTTTGTTCGATATCATTATTAATATTAGCTGATATAATAGAAATATTATTTCAGAAATCTGTATTTCTGTATTATATTACAACTAATCTCAGTGATTATCTAGTAAATGTTCTGAAGTTTCAAGCGGTGTAGCTTCTTATGGGATGAGAAAAATCGGTTCGTCCCGTTCGTTCAGTCCTTTGATTTCAGTAGTTCAGGGAACCACTAATTCTAAACGCTTTGTTCTTTTTAGGCGCTTTGGTCTATTGGTGTGATCCAGTAGGTTCCGCAGCTCCTCGTTGTATGCCGCTGCAGTCAAAGTACATGACTCCTTGTAAATTTAAATATTTCATCACTGACGTATTCCATGTTAAGGTCTCGATGGAGGTTGTCATTTCTAATATAACACGGAGCATTGACAATGCTACGTAGTACTTTGCTTTGTAATGTTTGTATGATCTTAACTGTAGTTTTCTTTGCACAGCTTCAAAGTTAAAAACCGTATGTCCAGATAGGTTTAAGGATTTGTTTATATAATAATAGTTTGTTTTGCGTTGTCTGCTTAGAGTTTCTTTCAATAAGCCACTGCATTTTTCTGAATTTAAAATGCAATTCTTGTCTTTTCTTTTTAACATTTCCACCTGAGCTTAGTGTCTAGTGTCATCCCAAGGTATTTTGCATTGTCAGAGTAAGGAATTTGTTGGGAGTTCACTCTTATCGGGATATATTCTACTTGCTTGTTGGTGAAGTTTATGTGTGTTGATTTTGATTCGTTTAGCATTATTCTCGAAGTTTTTGTCCAAGTGTTCACTGTATTAACAGCATTTTGTAGTTTCCGTGTTGACTCGAAAATACTAGTATCAGTGGTCATAATTGCAGTGTCATCAGCAAATGTCCCTATTCTGGCTTCTCCTATATTTGGTAAATCATTTGTATACAGAAGGTATAACACAGGGCCAAGCACACTATCTTGTGGGACTCCTGCCAATATTTTATTTAGTTTTTAGTGCTTCTCTTCCTGTCTCACCCGAAAGTAACGGTCATTTATGTATAACTTTAGGCATTCAAAATATTGTTTTGATAGATCTCGTTGAAGCTTAAATTCCAGACCATTATGCCAAACCTTATCAAATGCTTGGGCTACGTCTAGGAATACTGCTGAACATACCTTCTTCTCTTCCAGAGCCTCTTCAATCGTATCAGTGATCTTATGTACCTGTTCTATTGTTGAGTGGCCTTCTCGAAACCCAAATTGATGTGGTGGTATAAGTTTTATATTCTCTATAATTGGCTTTAGTCTCTTGAGAAACAATCTTTCGAAAATTTTTGATGTGGTTGTTAATAAAGAGATTGGCCTATAATATGATGTTTTTTCATTTAACGGTTTATTAGGCTTAGGAATCATTATGATTTCTGATACTTTCCACTGTCCCGGAACATAACTTTGCCTAAAGACAGCATTGATTATGTGCTGTAGTTTCCGTAGTGCTTTTTCTGGTAGTGCTTTTAAGATTTTTTACTTGGATTTCTTTCACAGTGACTGGTAGGAGAAGTACCTCGTCTATTTTGCTTATCTGTGTTAAATATTCATTTTCTGCCTGCCCAGTTGGTGGTTTGAAGGTAATTTCTAGGTGTTCGGTAAATAGATCAGCTTTTTGTGTATCGCTGCGAGCCCAGGTTCCATCAACTTTTTTATGGGTGACACTTGCAGTTTAGGTCTTTTCAGACTTTTAGTGGCCTTCCACAACGAGTAGTCCGTGTCAGGTTTATCTGTCAGGTTACTGAGAAAGCTAACTACTAGCTCATTCTTGATCTCTTTTATAAGCAGTTTAAGTTTGTTGCACAGATTGTTTTATCTTCAGGGGCTCTAGTTATCTGCCAAGTCTTGCGAGCTCGTAGTTTTTCGTTTACCAAGTCTCTCACTTCAACTGGGTAGTTTATACTTTCCTGTAATATACCTTGCTGGATGGGGTGCTTTCCCATGCCGCTTCCTGTATACAGTCAATGAGATTATCCAGCTCTTCTTCTATCATATAAGCGTTTGAGATCGGTACCTGTAGATTGGAGCTTTCTGCGACTAGCTGGCGAAAATATTCCCAGTTTGTTTTGTTATTTGTTAGTCTTGAAGGGCTTGTTTTCTTTATTGCCTTAGTAGGTTGGATTTTTACTGGTGTAGAATTCATATTTTAATGTTCTGCCTGTTTCAAACAGCTCTCTTCCTTTGGGAGTAATTCGATTTGAAATATGTTCCAAAAAGTTAATTTTATTCTCCTTCGTTGTCTTGCTGTCATTTGAAATTATTATCTTGCTCACGTGGTTCGTAGTGTAGTGTAGCGCAGTTATGACTACAGTACTTATATGACCGTTCACCTTGACGTGTAGTGTAGTAACTCTATGCCCCTGTTGTTGAAATATTGTACTCAGTATATTTGACATTTCTCAATGTTTGTTTTGTTTGGCGTTGGTGTTATAAAAGTTTTAATTTTTTCTGTTTCTTACGTAAATTTTAAATTTAAATTATTGTCATTATCAATATCAATTTTGTTTTTAATTTTCACTAAGAAGCGATCTCAATTTCGAATGATATTTAATTAAAAATTTTAACAAACCACAACTGTCAAAAGGTAGTACACTACAGTACGCTAAGTGTTTACGTAGTTGCAAATACACTACACTACAGCATTTTGACCGTAGTTTATTACACTACGGACGTATTTTTTCTTTGTTCAAGTGGTGAGATAATACACTACACTACACTACACTACGAACCACGTGAACAAGATATATATTTTGTGTTTTCTGAACTGCTTTTGGAATTGGTTTTCGATAAACTGAGTCCATAATTTTTCTTTTCTTTTAATACGCAAAATTTTCTGGCAATTACAGTAAATTTTCTGGCAATTATTCGTTGGCAATTATAGTAGAGCCTTCCGAAACAGAGTTGTCTTTGAGATCTTTTGATAAACACTCAAAAGATCTCAAAGACAACTCTGTTTATCAAATTAAATGAACGTTGCTAATTAGCTTAACAATAAATTACGATGTCACAATTAGAAGCGGTTCAAGCGGAAGGTACTTGGCTGGAATCACGATAGCGGATGGATACAAAAAGAAATATTCATCATCCAATTATACGATTAGTGTTGTGGATGAATACATATGTGACCCAGGGATGCAGTGTAGAACTCACGGCGTGTTCTATTTTTACTTAGCAGTATGTTTTCGATTTAACTTTAGCATAAGGTAGGATGGTAAAGGAAACATTTGCAAATAAGAGTGGTTCTTCTTCTAAATAAGATTGTAGAAACAAAAACAAACAATATTTTAGAATACCTCTTGTAGGTTCTACTATATATTCATTTAAAAATTACGAACAATATCTGCGATCACATTATAATAAAATCACGATCACATTTTAACGCTAATGACGCGCTTCTTAGTCAAAATAAGCGAAGAATACACATCAGCTGTTTTGCAGCTATAGCAGAGTGATGTCAGAAATACGTATAAAGGAGTTAAGACATTGGACAGAATTCTTAACCAAAAACATTAACATGTTCTTATATAAAATTTGAAGCCTAATCGGATAACAGAAGAAATAAATATTTAAAATTGTATACGATTTTTTTTAGCGTATTGAGGAAAAATGTTGTGATCATTTGATGACAGATTTTCCTACAATACAATGGGGCTTTTGTATTTGAGAATAAATCTAGATAACCTCAACTAGGTTCTGTTCGAGTTACATATACATACCTACTACCTCTCGTGATTTTAATGATTAGTAGACGAAATTACTTGAATTATCATAATTCAAATCTTTATGGTATGGAACTAATGTTTTCTTTACAAACATTTAGCTTAAATGATTTGGTTTTTGGTTGAGTATTTTTTTTAAATAAAGTTTGGTACATACTCACATATACGTTTAATTACTTAATATTAAAAATCTTCATCAAGTTTATGTATAAATATTATCATCGACTTATTTTTTCCTACACGAATTTAGGATAAAACATGGGCTGATTTATACTCACGGAAAGCAACACAATTATTTTAAGAACCAATGATAACGAAAATAAAAAGTCCCGATGTACCTTGAAACACCTTATTCATTAAAAATTTCAAGAAATTTTCTCAATAATTTTTTCAGTCAAACGAAATTGGAAGAGGGTTTAAGAGGTTCTAGAATAATTGTTTTTGAATGACATTTTCCATATGACTGTAAGCTCGTATGTAAATAAATCTTTTATGTAGCACAACTATATGTACAGATGAATAACTGTTTGCGAATTCGACGATAATAATAACACAAATAATCTATTTATTAACTCTATTATTTGACACAAAACTAATAACACATTCAAACTATATTATTCCGAATAAACACTTAAATATCGCGTAAGTTGAAGGCAAACTGTTCCTACGTCACACATCTAAAAGAAAACAATAACATTAGAACATATTTAAATCTTTGTAAATAATTTTAAACTAGTTTGTTTACTTACCTTTGAATTGTATAATTGTAATTATGTAGTACCTAAAATCAAAATCATTCATATTAATATTTATTTAGAGAACATTGCATTGTAAATATCAATACTTATCTTGTAATATTTGTAGCCATCCAATAATCACAACATTAATTACCTGTAAACAATTGACAGATGAAATCTATGCATGTATATATTGTACAGGTATATGTAGCTCAATATTATGATGAGTTGATTTAATGCGTTACAGCTTAAGTTATTCAGCCATCTATACGCAAATAGAATCATCTCATCATATTGAGGTAAATATATTATATCTATAATTATAGTTTAAGTACTTTTAGTACACTACTAAAAAATCTTTAAACCTAAAATTTGTAAGTCATTTGCAAAAAAGCTAAATGACTTTCTTCTTAATCAAACTGGCGATAGCAACACATCAGTCATTGTAATACATTATAAATTATCTGAATAAACCAAATTGTTACTTCGTAAACCTAAATACAAAAATTAAATTCAAATATAACTTAACTTAAATATAAAATAATTCAAAACTACACCATCCAGAGTTTTCTTCAAGTTTCACAAACATTTTTTGGTGCCGAAACCCGGGAATTTCATGACAGATAAGTAGAATTTTAATTTCATTTGTTTGTTCTAAATTAAACGTGTTTATTAAAATCTACTGTGTCAAACCTGCCGCGCAAAGGAAAACTGCGTGGTATATAATTTAATTGTTATCAAATTAAACAAAACGAAATCTGTGAAGTGCTATATAACATATAATGACTGATAGATACGAACGCTTGCGTGATCGCGCTCATAACCAAATGGTTAATATTTTAAATTTTGCGAAAGCAATAACGGCGGAAACCAGTCTCGAAGCAATAAAAACACGCCTAGAGGTGTTAGAGGTTAGATACGAAACGTTTAACGAGATGGAACTCCAATTAATTGTAAACGCAGATTATAAACCTATCACCGAAGAAGTTGATAATTTGTACTATAAGGCACGGGAATTGTTAACTCAAGCGAGTGGTACACAGGGACGAAGTGGGCTTGATACGAAAGCTGATTTTAATACCACCCTCGAGCAATTCGTGGGTCAGCAGAAAACCTTCTACGAAACTGTAAATACATCACAACACATGCGCTTACCTAAAATTCATATTGAACCTTTTTCGGGTGATTACAAATATTGGGCGTCGTTTCATGATTTGTTTAAAACTACGGTGCACAACAACCACAGCATATCTGATGTTCACAAGCTACAAATGCTTAATGGTTTGCTAAAAGGTGAAGCGGCCGCGTTAATTCGGCATATATCGATTACCGAAACTAATTACGCGCAAGCTTGGGAAAAATTGTGCAACCGTTACAATAAATTAACTCCAATAGTGGCATCTTTGGTGCAAACGTTCATTGACCAGAAACAGTGTACCCAGAATAGTAGTAACGGAAGAGAATTACGCCGAATCAGTGAAACGTCTGATGAGATAATTCGCGGATTAAGAGTAGTAGGGCCAGACGCTGAAACACGTGACCCTTGGCTCATCCATATTATTCTTGGGAAAATCGATGAGGAAACCAGGCAATTGTGGGCAAGTGAAACAGTCAGTGGTAATCTCCCCACATTTGAAAATTTATTAACATTTCTGAATAAAAGATGTGACGCCCTCGAAATATGTGAAGCAGCATCAAAAAGGGTTACAATTCGATCAACCTCAAAAACTTTCGTAACATCTCCATACAGTACTACATTTGAGTGTGTGGTATGTAAACAGCAACATCCAACCTTCAAATGTCCAGAGTTTAAAAATATGGAGTTCGATGCTAGATCAAGAATAGTTTACGAAAAAAATCTGTGCTGCAACTGTTTAAAGAAAGGCCACCCTAGTGCGAAATGTTTTTCAAAATCCTCCTGTTTGATTTGCCACAAGCGACATCATACTCTTCTTCACCAGCGTCAGACTGAAACTCCTTCCGGGTATACTCCAAAGATTACAACACATCATAGTGCGGTTGATCAACGAACAGACGAGCGGCTTTCTTCAGAACATAAAACTGAAGAATCCTCAAAAGTTCCAAATGAATCTCCAAAAATTCCAACTAACCTCAACAACAAGATTCACGCAAAGGTTCTACATGTACATTATTCCTCTATAACCACGGTGCTACCAACAGCAGTTATATACATCATGTCACGCACCGGTAAACTCCAGTTGTATAGAGCCTTGTTGGATTCAGGCTCACAAACTTCGTTCGTCACTGAAACATGTGCTCAAAGCCTAGGCCTAAAGCGTAACCACGCATCTCTGTCGGTTTACGGTCTAGCATCGACACCAGCTGGAAAAACACGAGGAAAAATCGATATGACCATAATCTCACGAACCGAATCAAATTATAAACTTTTAGTTACGGCTCATATCATTAATAGTATAACCAACGTTTTACCGTCAAAGCCAATAAATTTCAATCAATCTGACGTGCAGCTGGAATTAGCAGATCCACAGTTTCATACACCAAACAAAATTGATGTACTACTCGGAGCTGACGTATTTTTCGAAGTTTTAAAGCCCAATAAAAAAATAATCGATGGGCTCCCCGTACTCCAGTCGTCAAAACTCGGATGGTTGGTAGCAGGATCGTGTCACAATTCACCAACAGATGTAACTAATTTCCACATAATGTCTGAACCAAAATTTCCAGTTACAAATGAAGACCTGTTTGGGCAGTTGAAAAAATTTTGGGAGGTAGAAGAAGTAGCATCTCAACCAAATCCAGCCAACGTTCCTCATAAATGCGAAGTCTTGTACGATCAAACTACCACCAGAACTGAAAGTGGTCAATTCATGGTGAAACTACCATTTAAGGAACCAAAACCTCTACTAGGGAGGTCATACGAAGCAGCGCAGCAACGACTATTAGCAATGGAACGGAAATTTCAGAAAGCACCCGAATTCTTTGAATTGTATAAGTCATTTATGAATGAATATACTGATTTAGGACACATGACTTATATACCACCAGATCGAATTCCAGAACAAGACGAAAACAGGTATTATTTACCACATCACGCAGTAATAAAACCAAGCAGTAGCACCACTAAACTAAGAGTGGTATTTGACGCATCATGCAAGTCTAGTACGGGAATATCACTCAATGATGTTTTGCAAATTGGTCCAAATCTACAAACTGATCTGACTACAATCCTATTAAGATTTCGCAAACACGCAATTGCATTCGTAGCAGATATAGAAAAAATGTATAGGCAAATTCTCGTGAACACTGATGATGCCAATTTTCAGTTAATACTCTGGCGTGAAAACTCAACGGAGCAGATCAAAACTTATAAATTAAATACGGTGACTTACGGAACTGCTTGTGCACCATATTTAGCAGTAAAAACGTTGAAAAAATGCGCCGAACGCTCTACTAAACTTTATCCAAAAGCTGCACATACAATTAACAATGACTTTTACATTGATGATTTGCTAACCGGATGCGATAGTGTTCAAGAAGCTATCATAAGCAAGGAGCAAATAAATACAATTTTAAAGGAGAGCGGCTTCAAACTAAGAAAATGGAAATCCAACTCGCAGGAATTTTTAAAATCATTTTCCCAGCACGAAGTTCAAAACATTCCGAAACTAATTGAAGACGATTCATCAATCAAAACACTCGGCATTATATGGAATTCAGAAGCAGACACATTTTCCTTTCAAGTACAGGAAATTGGTGAGCACATAAAATGGACTAAGCGAAAAATACTGTCAACGGCATCCAAGGTATATGACCCATTGGGCTGGCTTGCACCGACAGTAATTTTATTCAAAATGTTGCTACAGAAGTTATGGTTGCTGAAGTTAGAATGGGATACTGAGTTACCTAGAAACGTCCTCAATTCATGGAAGAGTATATACGAAATGTTACCCGAATTGGAAAAAATTCAAATTCCTCGGTGTCTCACACAATCAACAACTACATCCCATCTTCAAATTCATGCATTTTGTGATGCCTCCGAAGCCGCTTATGGGAGTGTGTTGTACTTACGAAGCATAGACGAGTCCGGCAAAATCAGCGTGAATATTATAACTGCAAAAAGTAAAGTAGCTCCGCTTAAGCAAATTTCGTTACCTCGATTGGAACTCTGTGGAGCGGTCCTTCTGTGCAAATTAATTAAATGGTGTGTTACATCTCTATCTTACAGGAACATAGAAATCTGCGCCTGGACAGATTCCACGATAGTACTACACTGGCTATCCGATGTTCCTCGGCGTTGGAAAAGTTTCATTGGCAACCGAACGGCAGCAATTCTGGAGATTATTCCTCGACATAATTGGCATCATATCGATTCAAAACAAAATCCGGCCGATACATTAACTAGGGGAATAAAACCACAAGCGTTGCCAAAATTATCCCTGTGGTGGCACGGACCTCATTGGTTGAGTCAACCAAACTCTTGTTGGCCAAAAGCAATTTCCATACCAGCAGAAGCGGTTAACTTTTCATTCGAAGAAAGGTCAAAATATACAAACGTTTTTAATGAAGTGACCACCGAAGACAACATCGCGATGAACGTAATATCAAGGATCTCATCTTGGTTCAAAATACGCAAAGTATTAGTGTATGTGTTGAGATTTGGAAGTCCATCTCGAAGAAGACAATTGGCGAAGCATCAATACAACCCAATTACTGTAGCCGAGTTAAATGACGCTGAGAACGTAATACTTCGGAACGTACAGCAAATTGCATTCAATAGCGAATTCACGATTCTCAGAAAACAATGTATGTTATCATCGAAACATCAATTAGCGTCACTTGACCCATTTATAGATTCTAATGGGTTACTACGAGTGGGTGGCCGCCTAAGAAAATCCTCCTTACCTTATTCAACGATGCATCCTATCATTTTGCCGAAGGATAATATAGTGTGCGATAAAATTGTTCGAGATATTCACTTCAAGCACATGCATGCTGGTAATTCATTAGTGTTAAGTATTGTGAGAAACAAGTATTGGATGATTGGAGCACGAAACATCATTAAACGCTGCATAAAATCCTGCACGGTGTGTATTCGTTACCGCTTTCTTAAGAATGAACAGAAAATGGCTGATCTCCCAGCAGCACGATGTAACCAAAGTCGGCCGTTTTTACACACTGGATTGGACTATGCTGGGCCACTGTATATCAAAAGAAGCAAACGCAATAATTCTCCGGTGGAAAAGGTATATGTGGCAGTTTTCGTGTGCTTGGCGGTGAAAGCTGTGCACTTAGAGGTAGTGGGTAGCCTAGATACCGAATCGTTTTTAGCTGCCCTAAAACGATTCACTTCAAGACGTGGAAGTCCAGAGAAAATTTGGTGTGACAACGGATCTAACTTTGTTGGGGCTAATAAAGAACTCCAGAAGCTTAAACATCAGATAATAAATCAGTCGAACAACCAATTAATGTATGATTTTTTCTTGCAGAAAGGAATCACTTTTCTCTTCAATCCTCCTAGCGCTCCACATTTTGGAGGATTATGGGAAGCTACCGTTAAATCATTTAAGTACCATTTGAGAAGAGTAGCCAATATAAACTTGACATTTGAGGAAATGACTACACTCATAATTCAAATTGAGGCACTGTTGAATTCGAGACCATTATGCAGACTTAACGACGATCCAGCTGATATTCAAGCATTAACACCCGCACATTTCTTGGTTGGAGAACCTCTGACATGTATTCCTGAGCCAATGTTGAACGAGATTCCACAACATAAACTATCGAGATGGCAAAATATTCAGCAGCGACTCCAAGGATTTTGGAAACGGTGGCATCAAGACTACCTAACGTCATTACAACAACGCATCAAATGGAAATCTACGACTGATCAGTTCGAAGTCAATGATGTAGTTTTAATACGAGAAGAAAACTTATATCCCAGTCAATGGATACTTGGTAGAGTTATCACGATTCATCCAGGCAGTGACGGCATCACCCGCGTAGTTACACTAAAAACATCGAAGGCCGAACTGAAACGTCCAGTTAACAAATTAATAAAATTACCTGTTAATCTTAAGTAATAAAATTTCGTTAAGGTGCGGGAGTATGTTTGCGAATTCGACGATAATAATAACACAAATAATCTATTTATTAACTCATTTATTTGACACAAAACTAATAACACATTCAAACTATATTATTCCGAATAAACACTTAAATATCGCGTAAGTTGAAGGCAAACTGTTCCTACGTCACACATCTAAAAGAAAACAATAACATTAGAACATATTTAAATCTTTGTAAATAATTTTAAACTAGTTTGTTTACTTACCTTTGAATTGTATAATTGTAATTATGTAGTACCTAAAATCAAAATCATTCATATTAATATTTATTTAGAGAACATTGCATTGTAAATATCAATACTTATCTTGTAATATTTGTAGCCATCCAATAATCACAACATTAATTACCTGTAAACAATTGACAGATGAAATCTATGCATGTATATATTGTACAGGTATATGTAGCTCAATATTATGATGAGTTGATTTAATGCGTTACAGCTTAAGTTATTCAGCCATCTATACGCAAATAGAATCATCTCATCATATTGAGGTAAATATATTATATCTATAATTATAGTTTAAGTACTTTTAGTACACTACTAAAAAATCTTTAAACCTAAAATTTGTAAGTCATTTGCAAAAAAGCTAAATGACTTTCTTCTTAATCAAACTGGCGATAGCAACACATCAGTCATTGTAATACATTATAAATTATCTGAATAAACCAAATTGTTACTTCGTAAACCTAAATACAAAAATTAAATTCAAATATAACTTAACTTAAATATAAAATAATTCAAAACTACACCATCCAGAGTTTTCTTCAAGTTTCACAAACAATAACCAATCGATTATTATAAATCGAATACAACTTGCTGGATAACATTTCAACAACTAAAAACAAATTTTAATCTCAATTCTTGTTATGTTGGAAAAATTTATGTTCAAATTGAACGAGTATAAGCCAATTATGTCTTTAATATGTGTGTCATTCAAAACCAGAAACAGCTTTTATATACAAGCCACACTGAGGCCACAGATGTAATTTAAAAGTACACTACAATAAATATATATATATATATATATATATATATATATATATATATATATATATATATATATATATATATATATGTATATATATATATATATATATATATATATATATATATATATATATATATATATATATATATATATATATATATAATAGTTTAGCTGGTTTTAGTGTTATAGTGGTGAACTATACTTGCTCTCTTGTGAGACGCTTTTTCTCTCGTTCCTTACCCCTATAACAACAAACTGGAATTGAGTTTTTTTTCATAGGGGGAACGAAAGAAGGAAGCTCATCTCTCGAGAGCAAGTGTAATTTGCCAAATGGCATACTAACAAATACATAGATACAGATGGTATATAGTTCAAGGTTTAAAGATGGAATAGTTATTTGAATTTTTGAATTTCGAAAGAAAAAACATGTATCGGGGTGAAATGGGACACATAGCATTAGTAGGAATAGAAATTGGGTTAATAGTTTTCCTTTTTGTAAAAGTTGTGTGAGGATCTGTGTAAAAAAAGTATATGGTGTTTTATTGTATAGATGAGTAAGTTTATTTCTATCCCTTAAGTGTTGATATTTTGATCTTTTACGATAGAACTCTTTGAACAAACGTCACACTATGACGAAGGTTTGATTCGTTTAACCCAGTATACAAATTATGATGAATGTTTTTCATAATCCTTGTTGAATGTGCGGTTATAAATCGACTATCAAAATAATCATATAATAATCATTTGATTGTAATCTAAGATTTATTATTTTTACTATACTAAACATTTAAAGGATTATGTAACTAATTTATAAGTGCTGGATAGGCAGTATTTAATGATGCTATATTTGCAGATAACAAATTTCATCTTCCATTTATTGTCGCTACTGATACTTTCAATTAATTTTTGTGAGTGAAAAAAAATAAAATTGATTGTGGCTGAGTTAAAAATAATTTTAGCGGTATAAATGTCAAAGGTGAATTTTATAATTTATCCATCCCACTTTCATGTTGTATGATTTTATCACTGATTTGAAATCAATAATATATATATATATATATATATATATATATATATATATATATATATATATATATACATATATATATATATATATATATATTAATATAGGTAAGTTATATTTATACCGTTGATCCTTAAACGATTAATTTCAAGCTTAATATGTTAGGCTTATGTCTTAGATACTGATCCATGCTAAGCTCATACCCCACACTATAACCAGATGTTATTCTCCTAAAATTAAAAAGATTTTGCTACTTTGCGTGATCTTTTTCAACAGAACTAAAATCAAAATATTTTTAAATAAATTTATTATGTATTCAATTCTTTCCTTCTATTTAATTTACAGAATTGAGGTAAGTATTACCTCAATTTTGTAGTATTTTATTGTTTGCAGTAGTTACATAAATTGTAGGTGTAACATAAATAATAAATTTCGATAACTTCCAATTTTAGTTTAATATATGGACTTACATTATAAAACTATCATGATAGTCAACAACTTCAAGTGTCTCCGGTCAATTTATGCTATTACTCACCAAGTGGCCGACCAGCACCAAAGTTTACAGTATTATAGTTCAGAATTTTCGAAGGAAATTGAGAGTAAGTATACCTTATGTTGAGAGTATATTGGTGAGAAAGGAAGATGATGTTGATACAGTGACAATTTTGTTAAAGAAGTGTCATTGAATCTGGGCTTCTTCCTTTGATTTCACGATATCGTATACGAGAATCAATATACTGAACAAATTGATTGGGTTGTTCGGATGTTTCAACAAACATAAAGAGATTTGAATTACAAAGAATACCTCATTTGCTTCTACCTAACATGATTAATTTTAATAACCGAGACTTCAAACACGATACCACGAACAAGAGATGATGGATCCAAATGCTTAAATAAATTCGATTTTTTTAATGTATTAATTGCTCATTCTGATATCTAATTGTTTTCAGGTTTTCAATTGCATAAGGCACTGATTGAATATAAAGTTGTATCATTTTGTTACCAAGCCAAATGATATATCTAAAAACTTCCAACCCTGAGCATACTTTATCATACTAATTTATACGAAGTTATTTGGTACTTCAATTCTTGAACTTAAAAAGTCTTATGTTTGTTGATGTATAGCAGTAAATCCCAATGAAAAGGGAATCCGCAATGAAATGATATGTAGGTGCTTACGAACTGGGTAACTGGATAAATGCCATATATATTGTCAATATGAGTTATATAATTCGGTGAGTTAAGATCTAAATTGTAAAAGTTCCTTCGAGTTATGAATATCCGAATACTTCACTGATATATAATTAGTACAGTTCGTAGAAGTTGATACTGTACATATAGGAAAATTAATTGGAATTGACGTCAGAGGCGTGCAATTTTCATTGATTTATTTTACAGCTAAGAAATGGCTTTGCTATCCGTGCGACACTCTCAATAAAAAGCATCGTACTAATTCAATTCTCATATTCCGCAATCGCACACTTTCGAAACATTATGCGAGCAAAAAAGCTCAATAACAATTTTGTTTCGTCGTCGTACGAGCACGACGTACGTACATATATATATTTTTTTAAATATGAACAAACACAATCAAATAAAATTTGACCCATTTTAACGCATGCGTTACATAAGAAACACTAACGAAATAAAAAAAACGACGAAAGCAGAGGAAAAAATATATAAAAAGCTTCTTTTTCCTCCATCAGAGCTTTATATGGATTGTGTTGTCATAAAAAAATATATTTTCAAGACAATCTGCAGTACATTGTAGTACATTGATTTGTAAAGTTCTCTTAAATTTATATAATATAAAAGCTGGCTAAATTATCAATTATCATCATATCTACAACCAAATAATTTTAAAGTGCTTAAACTAGTTTAAAAGAAGAAAGTGTTGAAAATTTAGTTGTTTATTTGGAAAATTTTCGATTTTTCTAATTATTATTTTATTCTGTTCATGTGGTAGAGTGGCATTTTCTTTATATACCTATCATATAAAATCCGAAACAAATATATTGATAAATTGTGTGTGTGTCGGAAATGTTTTAAGGAAGTTTAGTACTTAAGTGAAAATTGTTCACAGTATCGTGTACATTATCGTCACAGTTAATTAATTTCACTAAGGTAAGCCTTTTCTTATTAATTTTATGTATATATACATAGGTATCCATTTTTGGGGGGATTATTAATTTTATAAATCGCAAAGGACATTCACCTTAAATGTATTATCATTAAGATATGCTAAAACATATCGTTTCCGATTTCGTGTGCTTCACAACTTTTTTTTTTGATTCTGACGCTTTTATATGATTTATAAATACGAACTTTATTTTTTATATTTCATGACAAGACGATTTTTCTCTTGCTACTTTTGGTTGGTGATGTGCTTAATCAACGGCGGGAAATTGTGCGTGTGAGTGTGTCGTGAGTTGTGATTTAATCGCGATTATGTATACTTAAAAAAGGTTTTAAGAATTTTTACCAGATGTGTTTTTATCACTTATTACGACATAAAAACGTTTTATTGGTTCTGGGCAGAATTTTAAACGTATTTGATATTGATCAGATTCATTGAATTTAAATACTAGTTTATATAGATGGTTTGAATAATCGTTACAATTGTATTACTTCATGTAAAGAACCTTTTCAAGTAGATTAACTAGGTCGATTAAAAAGTTGAGAAATAGTTTTTTTTCGCTTCTTTTTTTTTTAACAAAAATGAATCCATAGTGATCAAAGATTTTTTTCATTGCTTCCGATTTTCATAAACCATCTAGATCTCAATATGTACTAGTGTCTTGCAATGCACTAAATGTTAACTATCTTCATAAATCGCGATTAAATCTATTATTTTTTCATCAAAATGCTCGTTTGAAAATAACTCAACAATCGAAACTTTTCTTTATTAGTGACCTAGGTAAGGCCAATATTTACAAACCTTAAATTTGTCAAAATATACAATTGTTCATTAAGGTATTCATTAGTAAATAAATCAAGAAAAAATTTTGGTTCATTCATCTTAATATCTGGGAGAGTATGATCGATCCGAAAACAAAATCATATTAAGCAAGAGTTCATTAGTTGAACACGTTCTCAAAACTGGCCTTGTACCGACAGTGTTTAGTATATGTTCGAGATATATGCACGAATTAGAAAAAGCAACAGAGAATGTAATAAATGCAGTTTCGAGAACGTTGTTTTATAAAATCGCCTTTTGTAAAATTCTTACGATGTTGTGGTAGAACTAAATCGTTATTCTGATGCTTACATCTATAGTTATTCTATATCTGCCAACATTATTATGGTTTGTTATGGATTTCAGCAAGTTTGCAAGTTGCTCAATATGCTTTTTTCGACCTGATTTAATTTTCTTATCATGAATAATTGAATATCAACATACTCCAACAGACAGCTTCAATTTAATAATACAGCATTTGGTTTTAATCTAATTATTATTTTAACTTTTTTGTAAATCTTTCTTGAGTATCACGTTGGAAAATAGTCTACCTCAACAATCCGCCTTCTTTTACTCGCTATATCGAATACATGGTAGAAAGGTCATCGTATTTAGTGTTTCAGTTACCATCCAACTGTGCACATTTAGAAATGGAGTTTTAATCCTCTTTAATTCAGTATTACTTATGCTTAAATTTGATACACTTACAATTTTATAGCTTCGGGTACACTTCGTCGTCAATGGTATATTAACTTTTTGATTTTAACCTTTAACATTTGAGTTTGGCCTTTTCAAAAACATTTTAATGTAAACTTTCTGGTTTCCATTTTAATATTTCGAAGATGAGAGTATATTCTGAAAACAAATGAAAACTTTTTTGCCAACGAACTTTACGAAAAATAATCGTCAACACTCAAATTGTAAGTCAGATTAGAGCTCAAAACAATCGTCAAGTGAGTCTTTCCTGACTATATATATATATATATATATATACTTAATTATCTAAATTAATTAAATCTAACCATTATTAATTGTTGATTTGAATGTTAATTAGTTTTAATTTGATAATTAACTAAATATTATTGATAGATTTGCAAATATATGCTCTTTGGGTAAAGAAACTGTACAAAACATTAATTATCATTAGAGCGATACGGATAGAAAAATTCATTATTTTCTGAAATAATTTTAATTTTATAAGATAAATTGATTAATTTCTTAAATGAATTATTAATTCTTACATTTATACAATTTTCTTGTATTGAAGAGAGTATAATTATATTTTGATGATTTCGTGAAAACTTCATACTAATCAAAACCATTAATTTAATTAAAAAACACTTTAAACTTTTCTATAATAATATACACATAATATCAAAATTATAAATGATACTTGGTGGTCAAATACTAAAGTTTGTATTATATAACGTTCTTTGCTTATAATTAGAGGGTTTGAGAAAGTCAACCAATTGAGATAGTTATTCTCGCACCTTACATTGTATCAAAGAAAATTAATGATTACCTTTTTAAAATTTTATGGTTCATTTCTAATCGTTTTTGAGCATTTTAATTTAGCTGGCCATCATTAAAATCACTCTTCTCCAACTTATCGGAAAACTTACCAGACGAAGTTCAGAATAGTATACTCTACCATTTTTAGTGTCTCTAGCTACGATATAAAATTTATTGAAATTTATTGAAAATTATCTGATCTGAGCAATCTACCGTTTAGATCACATAGTTCTGTTATATTCATCTAATATCAGCTCTATTGGTTTTGCCAATATTTAATGGCCCTTTGGTCTAACATCGTTATATTTTAACCAAACAAATAAACGAATGTGACATTGAATAAAAATCGTTGATTTTTGTGAGTTCAACATCAATGACATTTTAAAAATACAAAAATATAACTTTTGATATTTGAAAAGCTGCACAAACCCAATCAATGCAAAAATATTGACACAACGTTATTATGAATCTCGTTAAAAAACAAGTAGCAAAAGCCAATGTAAAAGTTCTGTCAAATAGTAATGCAAAGGAAAGTTTAATTAGTCTAGTAAAAAAAAAATGTGAAAAGCTTTTAATAAATTTACATTAAACTTTATATATTATGTTGTGTGTCGGAAAACTTTTCTCCATGTGTATAGAAAAATATACGTAGATGTGTCAACATTTTCAATATGTTATCCCAAATATAAGGTCGTTCTGTCCATAGTTTGGTTTGTAAGCACTCGAAAACGAGCATAATTGGTATATAACTTAATTTGAAAGTTTTAAGAAAACTTTTAATTTTTTGTTTGTGTTTGGCTCGTTTGACAATGCTACATATAAGCTTATTGTATATATGTGATGTCTGATATTATAAAATTGTATTTGGTAACAAAAATCGTTGAAAGCTTTTTCAATTAAATACGCAAAACTAATTTAATTTTAACTAAAGAATTAGTAAATTGAAAGCTATGTTACATGTCTTAATTAGTGATAAGGTATAATTATACCTCAATTAGAGCAGGTTGATTTAACAACAATGATAGGATGTATTAAATAAATGGATATCTCTTAATGGTTAAATTTTAGTTAAACAAGTCACAAAATATAAAAGTCAAATGAAAAGCTGTATTGAATTGACAAAAATCGATTAAGGTTGGAGATGTACCAAGCGAATCCAAATATAAATGAATTTCATTGTTCTCTGATTTTTTCGATAAATCTTTCGTCGGTGGCGGGTCGGAGTATGTGAAACAACTTTAGAGTGTATTCTTTTTGAATTTTGTCATCCCGTACTTTTCATTTATTTTATCGAGGTAAGTCAATCATATACTATTGTTACTGAAGTTTGCTCCAGAGTTAGTTGTAGTTGCTGCCACTCTTGCCGAATTCTTTAATTTAGAGTTACACAAGTTTAAATCATAATAAAACAAAGAAATATATTTTTAATATCAATGAAACGGGCTTTATTAGATAAAAAAATTGTTATAACATTAATGTTTAAATATGATTTCGGCCATATGAGCGCCATGACTGACGCGTACAAGGTGTAATCTGGAACACCAATTTACAAAAACTTTTCGCAGCATTTGCAGCCGTATTTTGCCAATAACTCTTCGAATGTTGATTTCCAGGTATTCAATTGGCACTGGTCTATTGACGTAGCCAAAAGACTTTAATGCGACAACTCAAATGCTTATTTACGTACCCATTCAACGAAAAACAATATTTTGAATGTTAAATCAACATCAAAATAAATTTGTACTTTCGCCGAATTGGCGGTGCATACGATAGTCGTTTGGCTTTAATTGTTCCACAAGTTGAATATTTTGAAGTCAAGATCTTTTCGTAAAATGTTCCACAGCTTTTTCAGTGCACACTATTCGGCATCTTATGGGATGGATATTATCATGAAGAGTAAACGTGGTCCGAAAACGATCTATTGTTATTGAAATTACACGATAACGATCTATTGTTATTGAAGTGCACGATAAGTTTGACGAACATAACCATTATTTTGATAAAAAATTTCAACAATTTGCAAGTTTTAGTCGACCCACAATGAAATGTCAAACCAAACTAAACAAAAGCAACTATCAGCTATTAAATGGGTTGTCTATTCAAAGTTATGAACCTCTAAAAACATACCCTTTACCAGCTTTTTGGTGAAACTCATGCGGTTGAATTCTCTTCAAATGTTTGATTTTCCAATCTTTTATTTTCTAGCACCATCCAATTTTGACTTTTGTTTTTATAAAGCCAAACATGGAAATTTTTCTTGTACTATTTAAACTTTATTGTCTTAGATATTATTTACTTTCAAAAGACTATGCTAACAATAGATATTCTGAGCCAGTAAGTGAATTTTGAGGAACACCAAATTTCAGAACTGTTGATCTTAGGATTGAAGTATAGCTGGTTGTGGAAGCTTTTAAATAGTTATATTATTATAACAAGCACATCTCATAATCAATAAGGAAACGTGTCATTTCATGACACAATTTAAAACGAAGTCATTAAATTTAATGTTCGATACTGTGTACGAGTAAATATGATCCAGTTTAATTTCACAAAATTTTAACGTATTTCGTTTAAATGCGAAAGAATCTGACGATTTAATTCTTCGCAATCGAATGTCGATTTTTATTATTTTTCGATTACAATATTCGATTATATTATAATCGTGCTTAAGTATTAAAATTCAATAAATGATCATATCATTTTTCCTAATGTCAATTCAAACATACAAATTTCCACACGCGTAAGCGTCTATAAAGGATAAAAGAAAATAAATTTTCTCAATAATATTTTGATACTATAAATAAATGTCAACTAAATTATATTTTTATTTCATAATCATTTTGTTTGTGTGGTATATGTTGTGTGTCGAAAGTACACTAAACAAAAGTTTATCCTATATATAAAACTGAACTAAATTTAGACCAACGACGACAGGCCATTCAACGAAACCAAACCTCAATATATAATCAATTTTGTTTTTTTTTAGTTTTTTGTTTTCACCTTTACCTCACCAACATATCATGAAAATACAACCATTATATTGGAAAAACGAATTTTGGGAACGTAGAATAGATCTAATATTTTTTAGTGATGGAAGATAATGTCAATTGACAATAAGAAAATAATGAATCAATTATTGAAATGTTTTTAAAGGAAAGCATATTGTTGTATTTGTTATATAATGGCATGGAATTCAGGACTTGATGTCAATATTTGTCGGTTGTTTTTCTACATTTTATATTGAAGAATAATATTTTTATTTTTGGTTGAAAGACGTTTGGAAAACATGTCGTTAATTATTCATAAATAACCGGAACGTATTGTGCATATATATCTTGTATATAAGAATATTCTACATTTAAACTTCAAGATTTGAATTTTTCCATATATTTTTGGGATAAGGAGTACCCTAATCTCGTAAATATTAACTGTACCACTATATTATTGGGAGGGTACAGATAAACGGACATATAAATTAACATGTAACCGAATAGACCCCTTATCAAATTGTCAAGAAAGATGATGAGCAGCTCTTGGGCTAAACAAGGTGGTAATTGCGCCCAAAGTATTTATAATAAGTGACTTTTGTACTTGTATTTCTTATAAAAACTTTATTTAATATATTAAAGCTTAATCTAAAGGAATAATCAGCAGATTTGCCGATCACCGCATTATAAGTTTAGCTGTCAAACTTTGTTTATTAAACCAATACTTGTTTATTTATAAAATGTTAAAGTATAAACAAATTACTTTGGTATAGAAGAGTTAATACGTCGGTGTTATGCACAGTTGGGTGTGTAAATTACACCATATAATTTACACTGTTTCTTACATGTAAAAAATTATTTTTTTTCATACTATATATGTAAAAAATGATTTTATGTAAAAATAACTGACGCGCCATCTCTTATCAAATCTTATTATAACTAAAACACCATCTGTTAAAAAATCTTCTTACTGTTTTACTAATAGAATAGAATTAAATGTGTACAATTTTTTGGGCTATACATATACTGAATGCCACAGTATTTTTTGTTTCAGATTGGAATTATTAATAGGTTGCTTTTGTTAAGAGAACAACTGAACTCGGGTGAATATAAAAAATCCTTTTCCAAGTAATAACCTGGACCTGAAAACTAACTGATTTTGCAATTACGCATTATGTGCATGCCAAATCGAAGGTCGGTAGATTTTTGACATTTAAAAACCACCAGATGTCACTACGAATGGTCTTCGTTTGTAATTTACGTTTTATGTAATTTTCGCTGTTTTTTCACATAAAAAATGTAAAAACATTTTTTACAAGTAAAATCCCATCTGTGATTGAGATGAATTTTTACCATTGAATTTTTTTACATCGACATGTGGAATTAACATACAACTTTTAGAAATGGTGGACCGGTTGCTTAGTAAAGTGAAATGTGTTGCTACGATACGAATACAGAACTGTAAAAAACACTTGTGAAAAACAGAACGCAACGAGGTGTTGTTAATTAGTAACTATGTTAGCGACATGCTGGTTAACCTAAATGAGTATAATTTGTAGCATATAGTTTCGTCCTTGGAAAGGATTCGACATTGATTACATCGATAGTTGAAAAAGAGATTTTTATGAGAGTACAAAATACAGACTGTAACGAGTTATTTAATTAGAGAGAGAGTAAAGAATGTTGGTCAAAATAATTGAAGTGAAGCTGTGATCTTTTAATAAAAAAACTGTGCTTTATACAGCTTAGAACTGTTCAACAATAATAGTGATTCATTGAAAATTTCAGGAATGATTCTGCGATATTGCTCACCAAAAGATATTGTAATAAAACACGAAAAGACTATGTGTTGGAAAAGATGTCAATTATGGTGACCAGAAACGTTTTGAAATTAAAATTAAGAAAAAACAAATTCTATTAATAAATGGAAGAAATGTAGAATACGGTCGACCGACTAATTGCCGATAGCTTATTTTTTCATCCAGCTAAAAACATTTTGGAAAATTTCATAGCTAATTAAGCTGATGTTTAAAAGTAGTCAACGTTAACTAATAGCTTCGGGGCACTAACCGAATGTCAGATATATTGGCTGCCTTAATTTAACGAATTCAATACTGTGAAAAGGCCGTGAAGAGGTTATATAATGTAGTTTATGTGGTAACATAGAGATGAGTTGTTTGAAGCTTTAAATGAATCATGAAAGCTCAGAATGTTAAATATTATTACGTCTCATATATACATGAATCATGCATATACAACTGCTTAAGGCAATTTTTTTAAGAAGTTGAGCTACAAATTATCAATAAATAAGGTCTTGTCATTATTGGGGTTTGGAACAACCTAGTATGTGATACCAACTCTTCCAAACAATACAACTGATTGAACCAGTTATCAGTCACTCCATTGAATAATCATATCAAGTAAATTGTATCAAGTTATTTTATTTTTTAACTGTAAGTTAGAAACAAGATCAGAAGCTATAATTTCGAGGATTGTTTGTATGGTAAGCTTCAGCAAGGAATAATTATTAAATTAAAATTATTTCTGTGAATATCAATTCTTAAAAGAGTTCAATAACAATTTTGAACAGTTTTGTTACTCAGTCTGTGTGTCGGCACAAAGGAGAGACGAGTGCAAAATATACTTTATGAATGCAAGATGCATTGGATAGGTTCAATCATATTCTTGGCTTCAATAATTTTGATTAATATAAAGATGTTGTATTTTTTAAAACGGTTTTTATACAGACTATTGTTGGTCTTACCAAGTCAACGTTCTTTTATCTAACTCCATCGGTTTCGATCACGAGACAGTAACCTCTTCGCCTACCGCAAGACGACTCTTCCTTTAAAGATCGCTGCATTATTCTGTCCGGATGAGACCAGCGTTTGGCTGCCCTTTAATTTCATGCACAATAGCAACAAATAGTTTTAAATTCTTGAAATCGTGATTAAAAAGAGCTCGGTATGTTCCATCAATATCGCATTTTCGTATATGTATCACACGGATGATTCTTTAAGAAGATATTTTGATTTCAGAAGTGAACGTAGGGGATATATAGCTCGATTACCAACGGCAAGGCGAACTTTGATTTCCTCACTCACACTGTTATCATTAGTAATGAGACATCCAAGATATTTGAATCTCATCACTCCTTCAAGCACCTGGTTACCACTACTGAAATCAATTCCGTTGTCCTCCTAGCAAGAACCGTTTTATATCTCCTTACGGTGGTTAACCGAATTTGCATTTCACTATGGACTATATTTCATAGCTAAATAGCAAGATGACACTTATTATCAAACCAATCATTTTTTGTTTTAGTTTTCACTATACGAGTATACCGAGAATTTGCTTGGTGACATCAACAACCGAGGTTTTCAATACTTCCCATACAGTGTTCGCTCCATCAGACTGGTAATTAGATGCAAAATGTTATTGCTGACAATATTTTGATATTTATTCATTTATCAGATTTTCAAAGAAGAATCGCTTTATACATTTCTCTGTCCTCCTTGACTTGCACGAAAATTTCCATTGTAGCTTTACAATGGCCAGGTATTGGTCACTTCCTACGAATTTTGTAAACAAACCTTTTGAAATCAACACATGATCAATTTTCAGTAACAGTTTCGTGTCTGGATAGATCTAGATAGTATCACATAATTCGGTCCGATTTCTGCCAGCTATCTTTCTCAGATATAGAGCCCCTCTCTCAGACTATCCAAACTATTGTTTAATGAGTATTATTTTGGGATTGGTTTACATCAGTGGACGTATGTACACAGACAATTGTAAATTTGGCTAATATCATGTGCAAAAGTAGTTTACATATTCGATTATCGACTGCTTGGAAGTGCAATACAGTTTTTTTCATCTTTGATCCAATGAGGAATCCCATTTCAAGATTTCCGAGCTCATCTGTGTAGCCATACATCGCCTTAGGACACATTATCGCCGCTTTTAAGCCATCGAGTTTCTTAGAGAGCCATAAGTTGCCGAAGGTAGTTACTATATTTACAAAACATGAATCTCACGTTTAGTTTTTAGAGTTTGAATTATATTGACCTGCGGTGCATATAGTGACAAACCCAAAGCTTCCTTGAAAATAATACAAAATACAGTAATCGAAAAGTTGAAAGGTTAAGATTGTATCTGTCAACGTTTAAATACAATAATAAATACTGATATCATTATCAGTGGATTTGTTAATACTTACTTCAAAATAATTTAAAACAGAATAATAAGAGAAAAATATTTGATTCGAAGGAAGAACAAATTGAATTATCGTGGCAAATAACAGGAATAATTTAATAAAATATTTTCATCGCTTCTCACAGACAAACATTTCGTTTACTCAGAACAATAAATCAATATATGTAACAGCAAACCGAAAATATTACAAAAAATCGATTAATATATAGATGGTATGAAGCTCACCATCTTACCATAGTCAGTATTTTTGTAGCAAAACGAAGAAAAAATATTCAATCCAATTTCCGTACATTCACTTAAGTATCCATCCCTCAATAAACGAGGATTTTATTCTGCAAAAGTAAATATAACATTTTAGAATAGTTTGTTATCTAAAGGAACGAACTATTTGTCGTTATAGAAAATGGAAAAAAGAAAATAAGAACAAGTAAGTTTACAATACGAGTACATACAAAGGTAATTTTTAATTCACTTTTATATTATTCAAAAGATCAATATAAGAGTTTTAACATTTTTTTATGTATCTTTTTATGCTTGTACAAGAATAACTACCCTTTGTAAAGTGTGTGTATTCCCTATACATACAATTGATTCCTTTTATGTATATGTAAATACAAAAGTGTTCGTAAAAGTGTTTTCAAAGAGTTGGTATTCATGGCAACTTTAAACTAATATAATTTATGTTTATGTATCTCGATGTATAAGATATTTGTTCAGCATCGTAATAAAACGAAAACCTACATAAATGTATGTACATACATGCTCGAGCTAAAATAAAATGTTTAAGATAATTTTTTTTTTGGTGTCTGTCTATGCACACACCGAGAACATAAGACAGCTGAAAACAATCAGCAATATAAATTTTCACATTATTGGAATTTTAGGTTTCGTTTCGGTAAAAAAAGTTTCATAAAATTTATACGTTCAAGAATGAGCAAAACTTTAGAATAACTTCGCTCGAAGCAATATAAAATAAATGCAGACGGTGAATTATGTTGTTTTAAAAGTTGGGTGGTAGTTTTGCTTTTGTTTCCGTTATCTCCGTGTATATAAATAGTAAAAGGAAAAAACCGAGAAAAATATATATATATTTAAAAGATGTCGGAAGATCTACATGTACATTGTTGAATTACAATTTTTGTATGATTTATGTTTAGTTTTCCAGACCCCGGAAGATATACAACAACTAAGCAAATGATGGCGCAAAAAAAAATATAACAGAAGGAAAATAATCTTGCCTTCTCGCATACATATTTTGGTTTAAAAATGATGTAAAATTTATAATTAACTGGGTTCTGTTGGGAAATGTTAGTTTGGGTTGGGTTGTGAATATATTATATGTAATCATATAAAGGTCGTCTCATCGAGAGACAATATCTCTGTTTCAGAACATAAGGCTAATATTTTTGTACTACTTGAATTTTACCAATTAAGGCATTTGGAACATCTTGTGTGAACCTTAAACGCTCCAATGAGATATGTCGTTTTCGTCTATCCTGTAGAACACTAAATCGAAAGCTCCGATTTATTCTGTACAAGAATATATAACACTCGTATTGGGACATGCTTTACTGTATATAATACCAAGATTATAATCTAAGCTATAAATGTTAAAATATACTAATAGGTTCAAGTACGAGCATTATGGTTGACCTTTGTGCAAATTATTCGTTTGTGCGTGTGTTTGTGTAGAAATATACTAATCTAGGAATATATTAAAGATTGCAATCATTTTTATTGTAATTATTGGCTTATGTTGTAAAATTCATGTGTTTTTATATCGTTCGTAGAATTTATGAGGGTTTTTTTTAAGAAAGGAAGTTCTTTGTTTGGAAATTGTTTTTGAGACAAACGTAATCCGTTTGAAGTTTCACCTTAAGTTTTTTCAATTGTAAAATTTTCAAGATCTTCAGAGAACTGGAGCGATTAGACTCGCAAAAGATTACTTTTTTCTGAGAAAGATAAACAATTATTCACCTTCTTTCTAAATGTTTCATAATAATGTTTTTGAATATAATTATTTTTGAAAGCCACAAAGTTTTTGGTCTTTTCTTTTCATATTACTGATAAATTTATTCCATTAAGTTAACAAACTTCGATATTTTTTAATGTACTGTTTGTTTATGTCACACGCATGCTCAACAGTCATTATCACTCTATTTACGGTGAATCTTAGGCCACTTCATATGATCATTCAAATATACTAATTTTTTCGTTTCCACTTGAATGACAACAATTATTATATTATTCCGATTATGCTATACTGCATATGTTAATGGGTGCGTTTTAAATAATGCGGTTATTTCGAATGTGGCAACACTTACGTATGCTCAAAATTTACTTTCAAAGTAAATTGCCTACCCAAACAATAGAAATGAAATGCCTATACAACGCATTTTGTGGATCAATTTGTGAAGTTAGTTCGTGAAACTGGGTTGTTATTGGATAAACCAAATTATTAGTAATTATTACCGAAAACATTGTAGCTGTTGCTCAGAATGTGCCTAATTATCCATCTACATCAACTTGTCATCGTGCTCAATGCTGTTGAACGCTTGATAGAAAATTTTTTGACCTCGAAGGTTGTGTCAACAAGCAATATTGTTGACATTTGAGGTCCCAGATATAATACAGAGACTATTCAAAACCATACAATCAGCCCATACGATCCAAAATGTTCTGAAAAATTGTGTTGGCAGAGTGGGCTACTGTAAAGTCAGACGTGAAAGTACTTAATGACAATTATTAAAACAAACCTCTTTGAAAAATTATTATTCGTCTTTGAATTTTGAGCCAAATTAAATGCAAACTTCAAATAGCCTACAGTTTATAAGTCGAGTTTTTATGGTCCATTTCACAACTAATCGTATCATTTGGGTACTTTGCAAAAAAAAAACATTTACCATTTCATATTATCCATTTTATTTTGCACCGTAAGCCCTGCTCATCATGATACTCCATTGCAACAAAAAAAAAATCATAAATTCTTTGAATCAAATCAATACAACAAAACTGTCAATCACATCATTTATATAGCTTCTTTTCTACACTTTCTAAGAAAATTTGCGAGTTAACAAAACTCAAACACCCACTCTATATAAATGTAATTAATCGAATTAAAACAATGTTAAATGATTTTATTTAAATAAATAATAAGCTTTTATAAAAATAACTTTCGAAGGTTGAATATTAATGAAATTCACGATGGAGTCATATAGCTTTTATGATGTGTATAATTTTTAATGACATTTAGGCGAATTTTTTGTTCTTAAGTTTTACTTTTGACATCAATTGTACTGTCTGTGAGTGCTCGGTTTGGTTGAAAAATCATTTTTATTATAATAAGATAAAATAATTTTGATTACTAAATAATTAAAGTGCTAACCGATTTGATCATCGATTTTGTCAAAGTTTTAAACATCCATCTTTAAAAGTTGTTAACTGTTGGTTAGATTATGAAAGTAAACGTCTTCTTGTACACACTCTTGTAAATCATTAAGTATGTACAGTATTAAAGCAGTATCTTAAAGTCGCCTTGTTTAGCTAAGAAGTTAAGAGAGTTTTTTATCACGCCACTCAACGACATCTGTCAAATCTCGTCATAATTTATAAATGGTAAAGTTCCGAATAAATAGTTCAAGATTGTTGTATTTTGCGGCATGTAATATTTTGCAAGAGAATTCAGTGAATTCTTTGTTGAATATGGTAAAATGGTTTCTGCGTGGTACTTTTGAATTATTAAAATTTTTTACAAAATTACGCATGCCAAAACAGTAGACATAATACTATAAATTGGACGCCCATGGCGTAACAATCTTAGTTCTATTCATATATAATTCCTAATTCTTAATCAAAATTATAAGCAATATATATATAAATAAATAAATAAATAAATAAATAAATAATGAAATTTCTATTCTATATAATTCCAAAATACTTTGTTGTGAAAATTAATCCGTATTTGTTTAATCCGAATTACAATAAATAATATTTGTCTAAAATGTTTAATTATAACAAATCGTATAGGATTAAAAAATAACTAATTTTCACTAATCCATTTTCCCACTCCACCAACATACACCTACGCTTCAACACCCAAATACAAACATAAAGTTTATATTTTCCATTCAAACTATATGTATACATTATATACAAAATTATTTGAAATATTCAAATTTGTCATTTCCATCTAATAAACTGTCTACAATTACTCACCCATAATTTTTATAAGAGGAAAATCACTAATGGTTTGGGTAAATTAGTACTCTTATATAAGCACAATACTATTTGAAGATGGTAAGATGGATATTGATTTTCCATTTATATCCAAAAATATTATGAGTTATTATACTTGCGGTATTCCTACGTGGGTATACAGTTACAATCAAGTGGTTGGCACCTTAAGATAAAAGCAAAAAAATTCTGTGACCCGTTTTCGATATAGTGTGAGAAGGTCATATAATGCTAGAATTGGTTTATATAAATTATGTATGTAGAATTTATTTTTATATGTTTCGTGGGAAAATCGGTATAAAAATCGTTTTTCATGTTTCACTTTAGATTTTAATATATAGATTAACATTTTTCGATTTCATTATACATACATTATTTTAAATTAATATTTTTTTTTCAGCGAATTGTTAATTTAGTAGACTTACCTATAAGTATATAAATATGAAAGGGTAAAACAACAAAATTTGTTAATGAAAAACTTTAAAAGTTTATAATTTCTATATGACGTGATTATAAAGCAATTATAGTTTTAAATTACATTTATGTTTGTGTTATAATATATGTATACGTGGATTAGGTTAGAAATAGTATTTTATTTGTATATATGTAAATTGTAATGGCGATACGGTAGTCATTTTCTCAGAATCATAATTGCGTCATGTTTAATTTTCTAATATGACATTGGGAACATGAGTTCGAGTATTGTCCATTCATTTATCGAAGGGACGAAAGTGTAAGTTTGGACTATAAACGATACAACACATGCTAAGTTTGTATCTACTTTTACAAGTATAATAAAGAGTACAATTGAAACCTTAAACGATAACAAGTACCGTTTTAAGACCTTACACACAGTTAGGCATGTGAATTACACGATGTAATTTACACGGCTTTTTACATGTAAAAAACGTGTAATTTACATAAGGTTATCGTTTACATTGTATGTAAATAAATGATTTCATGTCAAAAAAACTAAAGCGCCATCTCTTATCAAATCTAATTATTAATAAGGTACCATTTGTTAAAATATTTTTTAAATAGAATTAGTGAAATAATTAACTACAGTTGTACAATTGTTTTTGACTGTATACTGAATGTCACAATAATTTGTTTTAGATTAGAATAATTAACAGATTAATTTTGTTAAAAATGACCTTAATTGACACGGGTTAAAAATTCCCTTCCCAACTAATATCGTGGACCTAAAAACTAATTTATTTTGCAAATACGCATTTATCTAGGTTAATGACCAAACTGAATGTAGGTAGATTTTTGATATTGTAAAACAGATGGCGCTACGAATGGTGTTGTATTCGTTATTTACATGTAATTTACCTTTTATGTAATTTACGCTGTTTTTGACATAATTTACATAAAAATGTAAATAACTTTTTTACATGTAAATTTCCAACTGTGCTTATCAACAGTTCTTAGCAGTTAAAGATACGCCAATATACAGCAACTAATAACGTCATATATCTGTGAAATATCGCAATTATAGCGATATTGGTCAAAAAGTCTACATTTAAATCATAATTGGAATAATGGGAAAGGAAGTATTCATCAAAGTAAAGCATATTAGAGATGGGATCATTTACGAATCATAAACAAAAGTTATACTATACTTCATATTGCAGGAGTCTGAAAAAGTTCAGTATTCCGAAACTTGGGCTTACACCATCCCGGTTTCTTCAGAAGTCAAGTATCTGGGGATGTGGTTATATTGGGATATTGAACGGAAAAACACATTGATCAGAAACATTTATGTAACATTTATTTAAAATGAATCATTTGGCAAATCATGGGGTTTAAAATCCAGAAGCGTGTACTGGCTTTACGTTTCGGTAGCTAAGAACAATGAGTGAGGCTACAGGAAAACTTTAAAACCGACTTTAAAGACTTCTTTGTTTGGGTATAGTGAGAGCTATGCATACCACACTCACTGCAGCTCTTAAAAACAACGTAACCTATGAACAATGTGGGAGAGGAGAAAAAGAAAGCACTGCTTTGTATTATAATTCCTATTTGAGAATCAACTGACGACCTGGAGGATACCGGATATTTTAAACTATATTCGAAGAACTAACAGATGTTGAGACTGATACGTTTGGGAAGGGATGTCACAATTGGCCATTCAAGCCTAAGTGATAGGCAAACAAAATAAATACTTCATATTGATTAACTAAAAAAATCATTATAAAAATGGTTTCCAATTAACAGAAGTCAATGTATAATACTTTTGTAAGAGACTATACTTCCTTATGAGATGGAACGTGATATATGTGTCACACGTAATAATCGCGATTTATTTGTAGTTTTACTCTATACAAATCCTCTATACATGGATTAGTTCAAATGTGCATAAATCAAATTAAGTCTAAGTTTATTTCTTACCTAACTGATTCTCACCTAATTAAGTATATTTATAAAACCAGTTTTTATAGTGTTTTCTTAGAAAAAAAAATGTATATGATAATATGTTCACTAGGCAGTTTGTGGTATGATAAATCCTACTTGTTGCATTTAGGTGTGCATTATCTTCTAAAAAGTATATCTTGGTGTCGTATAAGCAGTACAGTAGTTTATTTTTGACTATCAGAAATATATAAAGATTCATAAAGTACTATATAGGATAAAAAGTTGCCTTTCAAAAGCCACATTTCATATTTACGAACTACATTTCACTAACTGCATATTTCAGAAGGTAACGCCGCATTTTGACATGTGAACTCCTTGAAAGCTGAATCATTATGAATGTCTTTAAACTTGAGGAAGAGATCTCATGCTGAGTTAAAGTCTTCTGATCAGAAACCAACTTTCATTGGTTCTTAAATTATGATCAAAAGGTTTGTTCACATATCACAATGTTTGTCATTTCACTGAATACTGAGTATCCTTGTCCATTTAAATGACAACTCTTTAAATAGTAAATAGTTAGTTGGTTAAGAGTAAACATTTTTTGTTTTCGCAGCACCAATGTAATATGTATACAAGTGGTTGCTGTAAGACAATTGTACTTAGAAAAGAAAGTGCACAAACGCATTCTTGGGGCGAGTGATATATACACTCTTGTACAGATATGAAATTCCTCATAATGTTTGATTTTAGACCTTTCCTGTGATTTTTATTTAACATGGACTTCCAACATTCAAATAACTCGATGCCAACATCCAAATCGATTTCGAATCATACTTCGTGATTGATTGTAGCCAGATGGTATATCCCGCTCCTATAGGAGTTAAAACCATTAAAAGAACCGGATTTACCACTGCGTTTACATTTAACCTCAAAGATAGCACGAGATATACTACTTAAATGATTAAATATTTATATAGAATTAATATGAATATAAAATTGGTACTCCTACATCTCATACATTTTACATATTTTGTATATTATAATTTGACTAAAATTAAATAAATTTATTTGAACAATACGATCAATATAGCTAACCATAATTTTTATTTTGCCATAGTAATAAATTTTCCAAATTGTCGATTCAACATTTTTAGAATACATTACCCACTTATCCTGAAGCCATATTTAAAATATATATACTCTCGTATATTGTTAAAAATATTGAATTCGAAATCCAGTTGGATTGAAAAATCGAAATCGTATATATTTATAACGTCACTTGACAAAAGCTTTAAAATTATTTAATCTTTTGTCAAAAAGCAATTTAAAAAGAAAAGGTTTTGAACTTCAAATAAATTGATTTCAATTACTCGAACAGCAGTATAAATATTGTTAAGGTAAGTTGAAAAATATATAATACAAGCTGTGCCCAAATTTTATGAAGAACAGACAATGAAAATCTAAATATATAAACATCCATGTTTGTAAAGTAGATTGTCGCAGTTTATAAATTTCGAAACCAATTATAAATAAACATTCAACAGAGTGTACAAAAGACATCTTAAACCTATTCAAAACACGCAAAGTTACGTTTCTTGTGGGATGACGAATAATGTACAGTAGTAAAATAATTATGAAAATTGTAATTTTCTTTTAAGCAACGAAAATATGTCCATATAGAAAACAATGTTTCGTTGTTGTTGTTATTTATGCTCTGATACATTACCCATAACACTTAAGAGACCACATAAGCTTTTTCAACACAAAAAATACTAAACCTATTTTTTTGTTGGTTATATAGCAATACTGTGGCTTTTTGATTGAATTTCCACAAGGGCTTTTATAAACAAAAGGTTCTAAATTTAAATTGAACGAATATGTTGGTAATATGGGATTTAAAAATGAATGCATAATTCATAACATTAAATGAATAAAAAATATTATGAAAAATTGTAATCAGTTTGAGAAGGTGGGTGCATCATACACTTTAAATGGTCCTATGTATAGTAAATGATACTTTAGAAAAAAATTGTGACTTAACGGTCATATTTAATCGTGTAAATGTCATTGAGAGCTTAATATGAAACCATTGTATGTTGTCTTTTATAAAATAAGAAGATATCGAACTTCGTTATATGTATATCGCTTAAGGATTATCGATTATCTTTCAATAACGACAGACGTTAGATTATTTCCCCCGATTTAACCAGAGTTATGATGTATAGTATAATTTAGTGTGACGTGATTATTCTATAATATATATTCAAATGTTTTTCGTATGTTCATTTATATTCGTTTAGTTACTTCATATTCGAGTTTTCCCAATAAAATTTACAATTAAAATTTTTTATCAGAAAGACATAGCACCAAGAAAACCTAGTTAACCACTTACACTCGAAGAATTAAACTACACACAATAACCTCGTCCGAGTTCGTCGATGAACCACGTCGTGTTTAGTAAGAATACAGTACCGTGGAAATTAAAGGAGTAGAGTGACTTAAAATAAGTCACGAACAAGGCCATTTTGTAAATATAAAAATTAAAAGAGGATTCTTCACACAACTGATAACGATGCTGCACGAAATATGTATGACTTTTTGCCAAGTTTTAGAACCCATCGAGAACTATAAGGGGCTAAAGAACATCATTTACATCAAACAATTTTAGAACCTTTTGCGAAAATAGAGCACTTTATAATAACGACTAGAGTAACAAGCAGGAATAGACAAGATCAAACGGACCTATTGAGCAACCTGAATTTCGGTACTAACAAAGAATGAGTCCCTTTACAACGAGAGCACTGCAATCGTTGCCGTTTATTTAATTAGGGTTTTAATAACTATGCTTTATATATTTTCTGGCCAAAGTAATAACTGTTTGGATGATAAACAGGAATTATTAAAATGTAAATTTTATTTCATTTTGAAAACTTTCACCCACTAGAATTGTTACTTTTTTAACTCGCAGTTAACATCCGCTTGAAATCTATTAATAGATTAACTGAAAACACATTTAGTTAAGACGGTCGCAATTTAATTTTCTCCGACTCCATGTAGTGGTGCTATTAATGTCTGATTGTAGTGTATTCAGCTAATTTTTAAGTTTTTTTTATGTCATTCATTCTCGATTGGCCCATTGCGACATCTCCTTCTAGACTTATACTAGCAGTTCAGAAAACTTGTTCTTTGAATGAAGCCCATGATATGAGATATCGTCAAGATGTCAATTGACCCTCATATTTGAAAAGTTATCCAAAGCTTTTTAATCCTAGTAAATAACCACTCTATAAACTTTAATGAAGAAACCGTTGCAGAAGAAACCAACCTCTTACCACCTCCATGTTTTTCAGTCCTCAGAAAAAAAAAATGTTTTATAATTAATGAATGTAATTATTATAAATCACAATTGACTTCTCAAGTATTTAAAAATTTTATATACCCTACAATTCCTCTATATACCACTACAAAGAGCTGATACAAATTTGAGCAAAAATTTCCCAAGTGAATTGTAGCTTTATATACCTGTTGAAAAATTCATAACCACCCATAATGTTTATGTACAAAATGTTCATGTTTACCACTTCCACCTTTTTAATTAAAATACATACATATTTATAACTGTTGCGCTATTGAAAATATAATCATCGGCGAGTAGTACAGGTAAATCATAGATTATATATTTATATCACACTACACTACAGGAGCTTATCAGATACCGACTATACCAAACATTTTGTTAATATACTGTAGTTTATCATGTCACTGTAATTATATATTTAGGAATGAATTAAATTTCGACTACCTAAACATACATTACTATTTACGTCATATAGTTGTTATAGTTGAGAATTTTGGAATGAACACAAAAATTTATTTATTTTAAGATGAAATGACAAGGATTAAGATTAGTTTCCTTGTGTTATGTTCTCATCTTGTAAATTATTAATGTGTGTTGAAAAAATATTTAATGTTTCAATTTATAATGGTCGTTTAGGATATATAAATAAATTTTAGATTGGATTGCTTTTAACAATATGTATGGTTTGTATATACACAATAGATTCTAAAGTAGAATGGATGGCGACCATTTGAATTTAATGTACGTCATCATTATATTTGATTAGTTTTGGTGGAAGTTCAAATCTCACTATGTAATTGAACTGACTATTAATCATAGATATCAAAATGACATAACTCGAAATTTTAGAGCCGCATCCTTGTAAAATCTATTTTACAAGGATTTTTAACTATTTAAAATCCTTGTTAAATTGATTTTAAATAGTTTTCATCAATAACATAACATGTCAACTTTACTACTATATGTAAAGTTCGATCTAGTACTGCTTATATGCAAAATTAGATAGATTCTCGATCTTTTCACATTGATCATTGACTATTACCGTGCTTACTGTATTGATATTGGCGTATTCGTTACAATATTTTTATTGAAGCACGAAGTCAAAGTTTAATCAAATTATCATTTGTTTTGTAGAGTGAATAATTACTTTCTGGTTTTTATGAATGTCTACATATATAGTTGGCATTGATTAGAACAAATAAAATGTTTGATTTCTGGTGACAGGTATCATAACTAATAATATTTAAATAAATGAAGTGGAAATGTAGTTTTTCTTGTAAACGGATTATTTTTTGTAGAGATTTTTACCGTATCAGTTATTGAGCTTTGAAAGATTCTTGTAGAAAACCGCTCACTCTCTCTCTCTCTCTCTCGACAAAAATTCTTTTTAGCCGTAATAATGATGAAGATACAACTGGATGACCTGAGTGATATGAACCGCTTATGGAACTACATACATGATTCCGACTACGCAGATGCATGTCACATATTTTTGTTCACCTGAAATAAAATTTGACAAGCTTTATCTACACCGCAGTAAATGTAAGACTGAAAATAAATTTTCAGAAAAGCAAACTGAATTAGTGCTGTTGAAGATTATATTGTCAACTTTTGAATCATATGTAAGTCTACAGATATTCTTGATCACTTGGCTTATTTTTCCAATCCTTAATTTAGTAGACTGTTGAAAACATTAATTAAACTCTAAACATGGGCGGTGGTCTAACAGGTACAATATTTCATAAAAATAAACACATCAAAATAAAATTCTTGACGTAAACGATATTATCTATTCAAAACGTGTCATTTTATTTTTCGATCTAATTCCCATCATAGCTATATATACTCAAATTACACGTACAAAATATTGTATTTTATATAGAATTATCTCCCATGATATAACTTAATCAGAACAACAACATCCCAAGAATGTATACTGTCAAGTATTTTATTGTCTGTCATTATTCAATTTTCTCTATAGGAAATGCTTGACAATATTTATTATTCATTTTGATGAATTTTTCAATGAGGGGTCACCAATTTCAACATAAATAATGAAAATAAATTTAATTTGAATAATGCAATAACATTTTAGTACATACATTTTATTCAATTTTTAATTTACAAGGAAAAGTGTTTTTCATATATAGAAAAAGCTTGAAATGGTATACCATATATAACAGTATGTGTGCGTGTGTATTGATATAAATATTCAACCATTCAATAGGTTTGTAAATAAGTACGACATTGTTTATAAAATCCACGTTGTACCCAGTTTTAGTGTACTTTTGTTTTATAGTATGTATATGTGTATGAATAGTACGCGTGGCTTGTGCAAATAATTTTACTGGCTTAGGTTATTTACAATATATGAAACACACAGACATGTTTAGTTTTTACCATCCTCAATGCCATATTTTCATGTTCAATAAGTGATTTTTTTTTCATTTTCACTAATTGAATAATAAAAATTCATTTTTATCATTCTCGACTTTGTATGTGTGTTTGTGGGTATGTGTATTATGTGCGTTTAGATTGAAACGTATAAGATATAAAATGAAGATAGTAACTAAAGAAAAATAAGATATTGTTTCTATCGTCGTTGCTGTTTTGTGCTTTTTTGTATAAAAGCACATGAATGTTTTAAAAGAAACATTTATTTTGCAATGTAATTTTATGGTTCTAAATGTAACATAAGCTAACAAAACTCCAGATTCAGTTATCTAAATTAATTTATGAAAAATGTATGTGACTTTATTATAGGATACATCTCCTTTCTAAATTTACTATTTTCGTCTCTTTGTTATACGAGTATGTATACACGATGCATATGAGGTGATGATGTTACAGAGCCTTAAACTTTATGATGGAAAAATAAATTTGTAAGCGTAGGAAGTGTACAAAATACACAGAATAATGTTAATTAAGGTTTAAGATTTCTATATCTTCTTCTCTGAGATGGATGATTAAATTAATGCGGTGTTAGAAATCTTATAAAATATTAAACGCGTTTCGTTTGATAATTTTGTTTTTAAACGAAAATTCGTTAGGATTATTATTTAGATGGTGTCGGTGGGTTAATTAAATTGTTTGCAAAAGATGATTCTATTCTTCATATTTTTGCTGGTACACTGCTCAACAGTTTTTATCTTCACTTTATAACTACATACATAATCTCAATCTGGATTATATGAGCTTTCATGTATATATATATATATATATATATATATATATATATATAAATATATATATATATATATATATATATATATATATATATATATATATATATATATATATATATATATATATATGTATATATTTATGTATTTATATATATATATATATATATATATATATATATATATATATATATATATATATATATATATATAAATATATATATATGTGTATATATTTATATATAGGTACACATACTCATATTTAAAATTAAAATTTAAATTTCCTTTTATGCTTGCCAAAGCTTCTCGTTCCAATCGAAAGGTGGTGTAAATATACAAGTTAAATTGTATGAACCGCGATGTATGCATAGAAACGATAATGGAAATAAATTTCATTAGGGGTTGTAATAAACGCAAATATGTACATAAATGTTTTTAGATTTAACTATTGGTAAAATCATTAGCAGACAATATAATTTAATAATAAAAGTCAAATATTTAACAGTTGTTAAAAATTATAAACGGATACCATGAGTTAATATAAATATGTCTACAGATACCAGACTGAACATAATCTGGTAAGTTATAGCTTTAATTTTAATAATTAAATCCAAGTGTTCCTAATATTTTGGCTATCTCTAAAACGACTTAATCCAGAGAGTTTTTACTTGGAAACCCTTATTAATAAGGACAATGGGAACTATCTTTCAATGTCTATCTAGATTGAACTGTGAGTTGTATGTATACCGAACCATATTAGTTTGGATTTGTGGCCGTCAATCTTAAGTCCACTCTGTTAGGCATTGAAAGATAATCATCTTTCCTTGGCAATTTTCTAATTGTTCTAAAGCAAATTAGGCATATAGAATTCTAATCAGTACATTTACCTGATTCTTTGGAAAGCAAACAGAAATTAGTTTGAATATATAATTAATAAATGGATAAAATAATGAATGACAATAGTGAAATTGAACATTAGACTTTCAGAACTTCATAAGCCGTATTAAGAAATATAATTTAAAAAATTACAATTCTGGAAGTTTATTTTTTTCTTTCTTTGCATTTTTGTTGGGCTCAAGGCACTTTCAAACTCTTTCGCATCCCATTTTACGCCATTACTGCGTAATCAAGAACGGTTGACTATATAGATACTTCACGTAGAACCATCTGCACATTTCATAACTCTATGCCAGCCTATAGTTTTGACAAGGAAAATGAGTTGGTCCATGAATACTGTACTCTAGCACTACGTCATTTGGTCGGTAATTTGGTAGTTTTAAAATCTTTTTTTGGTTCATAAACCCAAGAGCTTCAATATAAATAATCTTAAAATGTGGAAGAAACATCCTAAATCTATAAAATTTCCTTTTTTGAAATGTGAAAGGTAAAATTAAACGAACAAGAACTTAATGATGATGTTTCTTAGACTTGCTTTGATTTTCCAACTGACCGATTTGCAAAATAATAATCAAAATTTAATAGAAAAACTTTTGCAAATGACACTTATATATTATAATCCTAACCAAAAGCTAAACGACACAAATCAGACACGTATACGATGAAAACAAAATTTTAAACGGATTTCGTTTGGTTAAAGCAATTTGATAATGATATTCGGAACACTACACAAGCAAATTACTATCAATAATTTGCCTATTATTTATACATCGGTATTTGAGTGTGCCAGTTGTTTGGTGAGTCATCAAAACACAGAAACTATTCTTAGACTAAATAATTATCGATTATCAAAAAATTTAACTATTAATGTTTGTACCATTTCGTAATATAAATAATTAAACGTATATACCTCAACTTTGACCTTAAAATAACTTCTAGTTTCTGTGTCAGTATTCTAAATTGTTTTCCTTTAAATATTTAAATTAATTCCGTATTGTTTACGTTCGTATTGTTAATTTCCGTCAACAAAGGACAGTTTCTTTTGTTGTTACATTTTCAGGAAAGCTAACAATAATAATAATCATAAATATTTGTGTTCAAAGTATAGAACACTTAAAGTAGCAAATATCTATAAATGTATGAGAGTGAATTTTGTTTCACATTGAGATGCTAAAAAGGTAAATTTATATCTTAGAGTTTCCTGTTGAACTGCAGAATATAAAAAGGAAAGCAAAATATTTTTATATTATTCGCTTTTAATTATTCATTGGGCAAATAAAAACAAACAACTCCAAATAATAACAATTAAAAATAAAAATAAATATTAATTAATTATTCATAAATGTATAAAATTGTGTATTAATAAAATGTAAATGTTTTATATAAAATTATTAAAACATTAATTAGAGTTAATTATATTCAAATTCACCAACAATTTTGGTAATATTTGGTATGCAAATTAATGTGAAAATATAATTTACGATATCAAATCGTGAATTTCTAATTTTTTCAACATCTTAAGCTTTAAATAAACGGTAGTTAGTTTAAAACCATAAACATTTGTGGTGGTCGCTTAAATGAACGGACATGGCTTTTAAAAGTGACAATATTTTATTAATTAAAATTAAGTGAAATTTGAATATATCGAGGAAAGTTATCGGGTTCGAATTTCCGATAGAGATTGGATGCAATGGTGTGTTCTCATCATTAGATTACGATCGGTGTGGATGAACACATGTACGACCCAACAACAGTTAAAAACCGTGTAATTTATATAAGGTTATTTAATGTAAAGGTTTTTTTTGTAACTGACACGCCATCTCTTATCAAATCTAATTGTAATTAAAGCACCATCTATTAAGTAATCGTTTTACTATTTTACGATTAGAATTTGCGAAATAATGGACGTTTATATACTGAATGTCAAAATAATTTTTGTTTTAGCTTAATATTATTAACAGGTTACTTTGGATTAGAGGAATTAACAGGATAAGTCCGTTTCAAATCACATTAAATAGCTCGGGTGAAGATAAAAAAAATTTCAATCCAACTAATACCGTAGATATGAAAACTAACAGGTTTTGTAAATACGCATTTATCCATGTTAACTGTTAATGACAACATTTTACAAATTGTTTCAAGATATATTAAATAATGCTCAAATAAAGCAGATTAACTTTAGATTAACTCGTTTAAATATTGAAAAGAATTGTAAACCGAACTACAATTTTTGTATTATTTGCTGAAAAGATTTTACTCTTTTCTTAAGTCCATAAATGTCATCCAAATTACCCAAAACTTGTTAGGATGGCTGTTTAAAACCATCTTAAAACAGGCAGATGGTGTCGGCTTTGTTTTACACTGTAATTTACACTGGTTTTTACATAATTTACATAAAAATGTAAAAAAAAACATTTTTGAAATATAACATTCCAACTGTAGACCAGCTGTAGCTATTGAAAAGTCAACTCATTTACTAATCTATCTTCCATGTGTAAGAAAGGGTCGAATAGAGCATACTGCAATTAGCACGGTATAATTAATTGAGAAGCATTTCATTAACTAATGCTTGGTGAAAGAATATATTCAATGCCACTATAAAACTAGCCGTGTAATGTAAACATTGTTTAAAGTAAACATAGCAAGAGAGTAAAAGAGAATAATTATCTTCTGGTACAATATCTTCGTCTTTCTGCGAACTATGTAAATTTGATTTGTTCAATTAACTGTTAAATATCACGGTCGATCAACTTATGACAGTAGAATTGCTATGGGTACAATTTAGAATTTTACGAACTGATAAATGGTGTGAACTGATGTTTAAAAGGTTATTCTAGCTAAAAGCTCCGCAAGCATGATATACGAGATTTTATACTTCTAAGAAAACAAACAAATGAAATTGTTTATGGTAATATTATAGATAAGACATAAAATTATTTCTAAAAATGAGATATTATATATATATTAGCTTCAATTAAAAAAGGCCCAAATTATTCTTTAATTAATTAATTGTGAAATGTTATGTATGAATAAATTAAAAGATTCTGTTTTATTATACATGATTTTAAAAGAAATTGTGTTTTTGATAAAATCTTTACAATACATGGATGTTACTCATGATATATGTTCATAAAAACCACCACTATAACCTTGTATAACCTTGTATATCAAATATTGTTTATTAGATTTATGAACTAACGATATATCTGAATTAAGATCTTTGACCTGCAACTCCTTCGTAGGAAACCCAAACCACTCTTTTACTATTAATACTTAAGAACCAGCCCATTCATCCATCGATATAATTTCATCGTTACCAGCGTTCGGTTTATTTGAACTTCCGATTCATTTGGAGTCGTGGTTATGTCGATATAAATCCTCTCAGGTTAAATGGGTAATGCGAACTAGCACATACCGATTCGGTAGCCCTCTTCTATATCAGTACTAATGGTAAGCAATACATAAGTGGTGAAAAGTCAGAAGAGTTGCAGGTAATTGTTGAAGCCCAACATGTTTTGATACTGTATATAGTTCAACAACAATCGTTTGTATAATGACAATCGTTTCGGCAACATATTCAATTATCGAATTATTTCAATAATTTCTACCTGCAACTTTCAATCAAATTATATATGATTACTAATGAGATATATTATCAACGAATGAATAAATTAGCATTCGAAATTCGACAAATATGTCGTTCCACATTATACTCGGAATATTACAATAAATCGACATCGTGCATGGTTGATAAAGCAGAAAAATGATCTCCTCATTTTTATTCATAAATTATTTTCCTCTTGAAATATTTTATAATTATTTCGTTCGTTTGGCAAGATTTAAATCACGACACATAAACAAAAAGATTATATTTCCTAAGCTAAAGCATTTCTTGTACTGTATTTTGTTTTTGGAATTTTTGTTTATGGGGTCAGTTATCATTCTCTCGATTACAGGGTGTTATGTTTCATGCCTGTATCAATTATTTCACGATTTGCAAGACTCCTTAAAGGTATAGGCTCGACTCAATTGATTTTCACAGGACAATTATTTTTTCCCCCAATCAAATAAAAATTGGAGAGATATGTTGTTGTATACTGTCATATATGATGTCGAGAAACCATCAAATCAAATTTAAATCAACAGTGTTCGAGATATAAACAACCTTGAATGGGAGCAGAAAATAATTTAGCATCAAGGGACGGCAATTACTATATGTGGTGTTTGCCTGTCAATGTTTTCCGCAAGCATAAACTAAACCGTATTGAGGTCACATTTTTTATATGTTTGATATTATTATGTGCTAGATTGCGTAAAAGAGATCTAGCACTCACAACATCTGTGCAGTGTGGAAAATATAAAAAGTCCTTATAAGATATTCCTCCGGGTTTTATAAAATTCAAAAAATATGTTGTTTTTTTCATGTTTCAAACCGAAATATTACAAATTTTATATTCTGCCCACAATCAGATGTACCCACATAGATTAGACGCATTCTGGTTGTTGATGTAATTTTGGAATTAAGTTTTATGAATATGTGTTTTTATATGTTATTTGATAACGTCAATATTTAACTAACGTTGACACCTATGTTGGTATAAAAAGACACTAGACACCCACATAATGTATAGTCTATGAAATAATTTGATTATGTTGGCAAGTTTTTTATATACACATATTGGCGAAATTTTTAAGCCACCCTCTCACTATATAAAAACACGTAGATCTCTATAAACTTTTAAAGTACGTGAACATAAACCGAGCTTCTATTTTATGGCAAAACTTTTTATTTAGATCATTATTTTCTAGTGTTGCCAGATGTGTCCTTAAATAAAAAGGCACATCCACCATAATAAGAGAATGGAATAAAATTTACATCAAACTCGTTAAATATATAAAATATAACCACCCTTCACCATATGTGAATTACATATACTGTCGTCTTATGCTCTGTTTTATTTTTATACTGCCGTTTTTCCCATTTTATCACATTTTCCAATTACCGCTCTTATGATTGGTTCTTTGTGTTTGTGGGAAATGAGATTGATGAACTTATTATTAACATTACGCACATATGAATGGTAAATAATTTGTTTTTAATTTCTCTGCACTTCATATAATTTCAACGAAATTGAAACGCGTGAAAGCTCAATCAAAATAACATATACGAGTTCAAGGATGAACAAAGGGTAAACACATGAAATTAAAATAAATTAAAAAGTTTTTAACAAATTATCTCTATGTCAATAAAAAAGATTGCCTTTAGCAGAACACGCAAAATATTGAAAGCTTTGATAAGAACGAGTGTGTTCATACACCAGTGCACAATTAGACGCTATACAAATTTATACATAATGTAAGGAAAATCTAATTTGGTTCGTCAATTCTTAATATGGAAGCATGCCTATGTTCATCGTCTACCCATCTAATCAAATTTAGGTTGTCTATAACATATAACAATTGTTTGTTTTGTGACCCAACCCATGCACTCTTCCTTCAAAACTTCTTGTATATATAATATGATTATAGGCTTGATATGCGTAGACCATCTGCACATTGAATCGCTCCATACCATAAACAGAGTTAGGTCATAGTTGCGTTCATTCGACTTAAATACTGCACCTTTAACCTTTGTGGCATTTAATCCTCACTTTAGACTTATTAATGAATCAAGTCAGATTTAGAATACCACACACCGGAAAGAGGGTTCTCGTTTAAGAACCGCCGAATATAGTTTAATGTGTAACTTATAAACCATTTTGAGTGGTAAGCATTTAACATCTTATTTGAACTAAAGTCAGTGACAATGCTGGGGAAGAATTTAACTCTGAATTTAATAATAAGCAACTTAAAAAGTGTTATTTACATAGATACACTTAAAATGGCATACTCAATTGTAGACACACTTAGTGATAACGATAGTTGACAAGATATTAGTTATTCAGTATGCTTCGGATTAACGACATACATAATATGATCTCAGTATATCACAAAACATATATATGAAGTTGTAGTTTGTATGCTAAGTTTATTAGTCGTACGATGGCAGCTTCCACTCTTGCAGCAACTCCGTTACTTCTTCTTACCTTGTTATCAGCATACCGCAGTTCCAAGGCTTAATCAATTTACTGTAGCTCCGCTCGGCCATAGATAGGGTCTGAAATAGGAGGGTAATATAGGAGATTTTGACAGTATACATATTTCGAGATATTTCAATGCGTCACTGTGGTAGTGCCTATAACTGGTTTCTCTTTCTCGCGGTAATGATGTTGACTCGCTCGTTTCCTTATTATCACTTTTTGAGCTAAAATCGACTATCAGTACCGCTCGGGCTTCCATTTTGATTACTACAACGTATACTTCTGTGCTGTAATCTATTGGTTTTCATTTAACTAAATCAATTCGAGCTAAAGGATTTGAGTGCACTCACATTATAAAAACACAAAAGTTCTTCTGAAACTGGAGACATAATTAATAATCACTGTGCCATCTTGTTGGAAAGCTTGTCAACGCCCCCACGAGATTTTTTGTTTTGCATAAACAGCTTCTCTATTTATATTCTACATCCATTACAAGCTTTAATGATAAATTCCAATTATCAATATGTATTTTTTTTCAACGAAGAACAACAAAACTTTTACTTTGTATTCAATAAGACATTGTAAACTCATTAAAATTACAGATGAAACACGCATTTTACCTTTAATCAAATTCATGGAATATTTTTTTTAAATAAGTTTAGCGTCTTTTTACATGAAAGAACCGAATGATTGAAACACATCGATAAGCATGTACAGATTAGGATCTACTACACAAAGGCATTTTGTTATTTTCGTTATGTACATTGTTATTTTGTTAAGTGAAAAAGCTACAAGAAAAACTTACTCCCATTGAAATGTAAACATAATAATTTGGTAAGACAAATATACGAGCATATACGCAAGTTTATGTGGGTGGAAATAACAAAACAATAATGAATATTTAATTAAGAATTTCGAAATAATGTGGAATCATTAGAGTCGTACATCGAAATGATATTTTAATTTTTGAACTCTCGTCCTTTTCCCCAAAAATTATAATTTCATGACGTCTAACCGCGAAACAAAATTAAATCTATAACCATGTAAATGGGCGACCCAAACTAACGAAGCGGTTCGTTCTTTTACAAAAATACCAAGAAACCAAATAATCTTAAAATTAAACTTTAATATCTCTTGAATATTTTATAAGATATAATCGTTATTATCATATATAAGGTTAGTAAAATCCGAAAAGGGATTTTCCGAAACAAAAACAACATTTTTGGACCTGACGATAATAATCTTAAAGATCATATAAAATATCGGAATATGAAATTGGTTGAAATGACAATAAAAGAAAAACTTTTTGTAATTTCAGTTTCGATGAATCTTTAACAATCTGGAAATCATATTTCATAAAAGAAAATGAGTCGTGTAATTTAATTAGATATTAAATAATAAATGATTTCAGACTTCTGTAAAGATTGTGGCTAACCTCGTCTTAACTAAGACCTGATCTATACGTATATTGATATTGGTGCACATTGTTGAGAAAGTCTCTTAACCATTAAGCTATACAACCGGTGATTTTACGAACACTTCATGTTATACCAACTATGATGTTCCTTAAATTAACAGCATCAATATGACATTGTGTTAGCTCAATTTAAATTCCATTCTGGAATTTATTTTTAGACTCTATTCGGATTTTGAATATCGGCGTTGCTATAAACTGAATAGAATACATAACTAGGATAGAAGGCGGTCACTTTTGGCATATATTATAATTAAATTATACAATTTTATTATTGATTAAGGGTTGGTGATAAAAAAAACAAAATATAGATGATAGCATTTTATTATTGCTTAAGGTTGTTATTACATTAAGATTAAGCGCCCACACTGTGCTCAGTTTTCCGTGCATTTGTTACGGTTGTATACATTTTTCTTCTTGTTTCTCTATAACGTTTGCGTGTTTTTTGCTATTTTGTATATTGTGACTTATAATTCCAACTCACACTTTAAAGAGAGAAGTATTTGAAGGTTTTGATCTTTTTGGCATCGTATGAGTATGAATCGGTAAAGAAGTACGATTGGTACATATTATTGATTGAGTAGGTAGTCAGATTTACAATATTATGTTTCGTATATTCCACTACCTTCCACCGTTTTGAGTAAGTTTCAAAATCACATCAAGGAAGACATCTGTGTAAATATTGATCCAGTAGCCATTGGTAGTAATATTACCTTCTTCCTTCTGATATATGCAATTGTTGGATCTATTGCAAAGATTGTTTATTTTTAAGTACAGACTTAAAAGGTGTTGAGGACCAACTCAAATGTAAAGATTTTAGAGAGCGCCCTCACATTGTCTTTAATATTATCTTAATCTTCAAATTGTGTTGTGTACTGTTCAGGTCTGATTTGCGACTGACGAACTGTATCAAACTTCTTTCGTACTTAACGTAGTTCCTTTTTACAGGATTTAAGAGTGATAAATCGTTTCTCATTGTGTGGACCTGTTTTGGTGTTGCCCGTTTAAGAACATTATCTCTTCTACCGAACGTATTTATCGTTGCCACCATTAACATATCAGAATAATATTTATAAACGTTAGAGTTATGTTCTGGTAATGTTTATGAATTAGGTTCTGTTATGTGAATATTGCTGTTATGATACAACATATTATAACTACATATAGTTAGACTACGAGGATCCATTCGAAAGGTATACAATTTTTAGCGTTATTATAGTGAATACTTTTTACGTTAAGCAACCATCAATTTCATTAACATTAAGAAAATTACGTAGAAGTTTCAGAAGGAATATGGTGCCTTCCATATCTACAATTTACTAGATTTTTAGAATTACAAAAATTTGAAGAAAGGGGAATTGTGGCTTATAAACCAAGTGTATGCAGTAATGTATAGTCAGAATATCAGCAAATATTGTCTGTGAAAGTGTACAACGTCAATCAAACACCGAGCGCAAGAACTTGAACTTCGAAGATCACCACTTACCAATATTTTTCACAAGGCTCAATTAACACAATTTCCCAAGAGATTATATTTGCTGCGTCGTATACGTATGTAAATAAGATGGTGTTGCTTGACAATGACCGGTCTGGACTTTAAAGAAAAAATTGCTTATACAAAGCTCAAACGACCTGGTATAGTGTAACTTTAACTGATATTTTCCATACTGACATTATAACTGATAATAATACATGTAAAACCGTTTTTGATAACGATTTGTCAGTTTCGATTATTATGTTGTTGTATATTTTTTTTTTTAGAATCGGAAGTGCAAGATTACCACAATATATCTATTCTACGAGAGTTTCATGTCTCAGATCGTTACTAGTCGTTTCATTAAATTTATACGAATACGATTTTCCACCCAATAAAATATGTTCTTCTTACATGTACGGTGCGTGTACACGTTGCGTGATCACATCACTTATTTTACCATTAAAATTCTATTTTATTTATTATGCTCAACTATAAATAAGTTATGATTTAAAAGCACAATAAATTAATTTATTGTTCATATATGTATATACGCGTCTATCACCTGTACGAGTTTAGTCAAATCTAAATAAAATTTATAGTTTCGTTTAACATATTCAACGATTGTCATTTATTTAAGCTGACACGGAAGATTTTTCTTCTGTCACAATTCCATCTCATTCGCATATGTACGTAATATTTTTCCCCACACGTACGAGTATGAACAATTTATCAAAATTTAATTTATTTATTCTAAAATCAATAAAGTTTCATGCAGCAGCATATATAAGACATATATATTCAACAATTATAACTCTCATCAATCAAGTTTATTCGAACATAAATAAATGTCCTATGTTATGTACCAAACGACGCATTTCTAAAATATTGTTACATTCAAAATTTATGTTCATATTGTTAGCATCGTACACACATAATTTTTAGTGTTTATACCATTACATAAATTAGAATGTACATCGCATAGAGAGCTATACCATACAACATTCAACCACCATCAGCATTAAGCATGGACGATATCATCATGCATTATATTAAATTGCTCCTTTTAGCTTAATTTTTGGTTGTTGAATAGATCTACGTAGTTTATGTATGTATATACTCGTATAAACATAATAAATATGATTCAACAAAATTATGAAATTTTTCACCTGTGACTTTATCGCACATGATAAAACTTTATTTTATACAGCAGAATTATGAAAATAGTAAAAAGCTTTTTTAGGTATTCAACATCTAGATAAATTTCAACAAGAAAGCTTTTCGCATAGATTTGATAACAAAAACATAATTATTGTGTATACTTTAAGACAATAAGTGAAGTGGTTGTGCAACTGAACGAATATTATTGTTATGTTGACTGTAAATGATTTGTGATTTTACATTATATGGTTATATGAGCCAAATGGTAGTTTGAGAACAGATATTTACATATATTTTATATGTGTGACATATATTTACACTTAATGTATGTGTGTAAATATTTTGATTACTACTATAATATGGCTTTTATTGTGTCTGAAAGCTTATGAGGTCATTGTGATTTGATTGATTTCAAAATTATACAACCTGTATGCAATCGAAAATACATGAACAAATGACATAATTGCTGCATGGCGGATACCCCATAAACCCATGCTATAAACCCTTCAATCAAAATGTGTTACGTTTACAAATTATCAGCTAACTTTTGATACAGTTTTCGTATAGGATCTGTCCTTCCATGATAATTCGATTTTTTCGTTCTAAATTACAATATATTTGGTTCGCAAAAATCATGTCTTAACATTTCATAAGTGTGTTCGTATCATGAAGATCAGATATCTGGCTTTACATATTTTTGTGAGAACTGTAGTGTGATTGTTATATTGACGTTTTAATGAAAAATATTTATTAAAAGAGAAACAACCATGTATGATATATGTAAACACCGAGTTACCGTAAAAATTGAAGGCCTGTTAAAATTGATCTCAGTTGATGACAGCAATCCTATGGATAAATTGTATTTAAAGCTATTTTTCTGTAGTAATATTTCTATGATATTCTTAAGCTATCTTAAAATTAATAATCATAATTATAAAATAAAATCAGCTGTCTACACAGTGGTTCGGTTGTAAAGTTCCCAAAAGCATCGACGGGACATTATCTTTAAAACGGAATACAAAATTCTACGTGGGAAAAATATTATGATTTATGCACGTACATATGAATACCTACTATCCGTACCCCCACTTTGTTAACGTAAAACCTCAATTGTTAATCACAACCAATTAATTCTATATCAATGATACTTCACTCCATATTATCACTTATACTTAAGATAGTATCAAAGACAATTTACTTATTTATTTATTTATTTATTTATTTGTATATTGCTTATAATTTTGATTAAGAAGGAAAACCGCATATTGAAGCAACTTTTAAAAAAAATATTACTTCCATTAGGCATAAAAACCTCTATTTTTTACTACAAAAAGTCAACAACATGCACGCACATCCCATGTTGAGTACAAGCTCATTTACAATGGGATGAGCAGCAGGGATCAGATAATATATAAAAAAAATCTAAACAATTAACTTAAACTAATTATATTGTCATTCAGACACGCCATTCAAGAAACCTCGATTTAAACGTATCGGCAGATCTCAAACTCCTAATACTGTATGGAACAGAATTCCATAGAGAAATACCTCTAACAAAAAAAGATGAATTGAAAGACCTAGAAGAATTTCTCGCAGGCAGCAATCATAGATTGACGTAATGCGACCTGCTTAATAATAATTTTTTGAATAAATAATTTGGTTCTTTAGTTTTGAGTAGCTTCGTAATAAAGCGCAAATCCGAAACTCATAAAAACTAGTTAAACTACAACCAAGAACAAGCCTAGTATAGGGTGATATATGGTCAATTTTCCTAATTCCGAAAATAAAACGAGTGCACGCATTAAACCATCTTTGTAGAATAGACATATTTTCCTAAAACATACCAAATAAGACAACATTACCATAAAGAAAATGCGGAAGGAGATAGAACATAAACATTCTCTTTTTAAACTGACTATTCGTAAACCGTACCACTTTATACAAACAACTAAGTAATCCAAATACCTTTCTACTAACTTTTATTAAATATTAAATTTTTCACCCCATGTAAGAGTTTTGTTAAAAACTATCCCAAATTCCTAACAGTAGTTGAAAACAGAATGACTGACCCATTAAGATTAATACAAGGAAACGAAAACGTATCTAACGATTTTTTGTAAATAACAATAAATTGCGATTTACTAGCATTTAAGACAAGTCCATTAAAACTAGACCAATTATATACTCTATCTAAATCCTCGTTAACCAGAGAAATATTACTAACAATAGAATGCTGATATAACTTACTATTTCTATAAATTTGGACAACATCAGCAAAAATGTGAAACGAACAATAGTGAAACGAGGATTCTATGTCATTAATGTACATAGAAAATAATAAAGGACCAAGTACCGACCCTTGAGGAAGACCTGAAGTAACTGGAAGAAAATTAGAATAACAACTACCAAAAAAAACTGTCTGTGAACGGTCCAATAAATAATTTATAACTAATCTAGCAGCTGAAAGGGAAAATTTAAGTTGTGCGATAAGCTTGTTATAGAGAATGTTGTAATTCAAAGAATCAAAGGCCTTTGAAAAATCTAAGAAAGTGAGAGAAGTCAGTTCCCTGTTTTTCATACTACGCCGAATATCATCGCTGATATTCAATGATGCAGTATTCGTGCCATGACACTTTCTAAAACCAGATTTAAAGACATTAAGTAAACTATTATCAATTATATGGGACTGAATTTGGGTTTTCACTACAATCTCAAAGGCTTTAGAAATGGAACTTAAAATACTGACAGGTCTAAATTGGGATAACTCAACAGGATTGCTAATTTTCAGGAAACGAAGAAGAGGTTAAGATAAAAATGTGTAATAAATATTTTGAGACTACAGGAAAAATTCGTTTCACCAATTTTAAACTAACCCTATCAAGACCAGAAGATTCGGATTTTACTTTCCAAACAGCAGACTGTAACTCCTTAAAGAAAATATTAGAAAACTCTTCAAATTTAAGATCAACAAAAGGACTAACCAAAGTTTGATTCGAGCTTATAAAATAAGAATTAATATCCCCAGCTTTGAAATCTAAAATTCCATTATTTCTACACCTGCCTAGACCTAGATTTCGAACATTACGCCAAAAAACCTTGGGAGGAAGAGATCTATCTAATTTATCCTGCAAAGAAAGGACTTTTGGCTGCTCTAATTAATCTTACTACTCTATTGCGAGCTTGTTTGTAGACTAAAAATATCTTACTATCTCCTAATCTTTTCCATAAGCGAAATATATCTACCCTAAATCTGATTGCATCCATAATTTCTCCAGACATCTATGGAAGAGATTTAGGTTTAATTACCACTGATCTAAGAGGAACGCAACTATCGAAAACTGAATTAAAAAATCCATTGAAAAGCTGGATTTGACGAGTAGAGGAATCAAGAGAAAAAATGTTATCCCAACGAATAGAGCTACAAAGTAGTGCTAATTGAGAATCATCTACATTAGAAAAATCCCTAAAACTTAACCTTTTAGGCTCCGGGTGAAAGTAACAATAAGAAGAGAATACTAATAGGTCATGGTGAGATCCAAAACCAAGAGATAATTGATTGAAAAAAGAAATAGAGTTATCGGTGAACGATAAAATATGGTCAATAAGAGAAGAAGCGATACCGTTAGTGGTTGGATAAAAATAAATTGGCTCGCCATCATTATGTACTGATACATTAAGACTGTGCAAAATATTCAAATACATTCAAGACAACATACTATCCTGTAGGTAAATCGAAGTTGAAGTCACATGAGATGAATATTTCATCATACTGGCAGGTGAGATAGCTTAATAAAAGTTCAATATCTAGTAGGGATTTTTTAAATTGTGTATAACACCTCTTGCCTGTTATAGGTGGATTGTACACAGTCCCAAATAAATATCTACGTTTATTAACAAAAATGCAAACAAATACGAATTCTAGATCGAAAACCAACATTCGAGAAATAGAAGGAGGTATATTTACAGGTTTATACGATAGGTGTCTACCTATAAACATACACAGCCCACCATAGCCAAGTGGGGAAACTACCCTATCTTTCCTAACCAGATTAAACCCCTCAATGTCCAGAGCTGAGTCTGAGACATTGGGGGACAAAAAAGTTTCGGAAAAGCAAAGAATGCCAACTGGTGAACCACTGAAAAGGTAACGTATTTCGTCAATATTAGGTAACAAACTTTGCACATTCAAGCTACCTACATTAAGAGATTGAGACCTACCGGCCAACATAGAACGCAACACGACACGGGGAATCGACATGTTTAATAGACATCTTGCATCCATGGAATTTACATATAAACTAAAAATCATAAAATTTTTCAAATACTTCAGAAGTATTTTGTCAAAATAGGACAACGGAGTATCATAGATCGATTATCTCGCTCGATCACATGGCCGTAGTTTTATTTTAATTGTTTTTGATAGTATCATAAATCTAGAAAATATTTATCGCATAAATATGTTAAAAAACATATCTCATCTTCATGATAAGAACAAAATAACTAAATAAGCAATTTAGATCAAATTTTTTTTCGAGCTTTTTGAAACATTCGGACAAAAGCTACATTTTAGCCAAGAAATGCACCATGATAGATTTGGTTTATTTTATTAGCAATTAATTATACGTGTTTTACCTTAAAATTGAATAAAATGGCTTACCGTCAAATTCTTTGTTGCCTACATCTAAATGCTAGATCAATAATCGCTCAATTCTTGTATAGTCAACATGAATAGAGGCTGTCGTCTCTGAAACAAAATTGTTGATAAATTAGTTCTTTTCGAAATGTTTTTTCTGTCAAAATATATAAATTCCCTTTCTTTAACGCCTCATAAATTTCTGAATGGTTCGTTGAAAGGCTTTTTTTTATATTTAACTCAGAGTAACTAATAGAAACCAAAACTATTAAATTACAGAAGAACACCATTGTTTGCCAGAATCAAATGTGATGAAGCAAATGAGACAGAGCATAAACAACAACCAATTTATTATAATATATATATTTGCCAATATAAGCAAAACAGCAAGTATAGATATACCTCTCGATCATCCAACTAAGAAATAATCAAAGTTTGATTTATTCAGATAGATTTTAAACTAAAAAAATACCGCTTGTGGTTTTCTCTTATAGATAGCGGGCATTAAGAAGAAAAGTATTGAAATATACTTATCAAATAAGCGGAAGAATTTTGAAAACATCCAATAGCTAAGCTGCAGTATCATTTTTGTCCATCTTCAAAGGTAAAACTCTGATATGTTAGGGAACCTCTATAATTAGGAATCTCAATCTCACATAGATTTTCCAATAATGCAACAATTTGGCAATTTACTCTAGAAGTGGTCTTCTCGGCCGGACTATTTCCGTGAATCACTATCAAAAAAATCTATAGCTTAGAGGCCGTAAACGGCCCTTACCGCGTCTCAACTGAGACCTTACGACCTTACTAACCGTGAATCACTATATCATATTGAAATATACCTTACAGTATCAATACAGTAAACATCATGAGAGTCAATGGTCGAATGGTAAAAGTATAAGCAAGATACGTAATTAGTGGTGAAAATCGAATCTGTTCAAATTCATACGCTTTTATACCCTAGTTCGTTTTAGGAGAGCGAGAAATCTTATCTCTTCGACGCCTCAAGCGGTAATTTTAGTCTAATTTACACGATGTAAATTAGACTAAAATTACACGATGTAATTTACATGGTTTTTTACATGTAAGAAAGTGTAAGTTACATAAGGTTATTTTTTACACTCTATGTGTAAATAGTATAAAACATGGTTTTATGTAAAAAACGGTTTTTGTAACTGATCCGCCTTTTCTTGTCAAATCTAATTTTAACTAAAGCGCCATCTGTTTAAAAATATTCCTATAACTTCTTTTCGAATAGAATTTGTGAAATAATTAACTGTCTATATTTTTTCGACTGTATACTGAATGTCATAATAATTTTTGTTTTAGATTAGAACTATTAACAGGTAAATTCCGTTAAGAATCAGCTTAACTGGTTCAGATGAAGGTGAAAAAATGACTTTCCAACTAATAACGTGAGCAGGAAAATTACCAGCTTTTGGAAAATTCCTGAGTTCAAATGTCATTGAAAAAACTCGAACAACCCAATAGATGACCCTGCAAATGGTGGTGTGTTCGTTTTTTATATGTAATTTACACTGTTTTTTACATAATTTACATAAACAATATAAAACACGCTTTTTACATGTAAAATCACAGCTATGCTACCGAGTCTCTCACATACATATTGTCATGATTATTTCTGACCGTTAAAGATGTTATAACACTGAGTGATAACAAAGGTTACGTGGTTTGGAACTTCTGCTATTTCAGAAATTTATCTTGCTAATTGTTTGAATATTGAGTTACTGAATTTTTTTCAGTTATTGAAATTCATTAAGGCACTAACCTTATACCTGTACCGACTAGCAAAAAATTTGTATTACGTTAGTCTCTTGTATATTTTTTAACATGCACAACTGGTAAATTGGCCTATTTGACTGGGTATCTTTACTAAAATACTACAATTTTAAAACCATTCCAGTATCATCTGTATCATTTGTCCTGTTTACAAATTTTGTCTTCACAATATCATTTTTTTTAACTGATGATGAGTACGGATTCCTATACAATTTACGAGTATAGCAAGTATAAATGTTATTGTGATATGCTAATTTTATATAAATTCGAGAAGCATCGTAAAATCGATCAACAAAACAACTAATGCATTCATTTACTAATATTTTTTGGTATTCGGAATTTGCATAATCCGACAACAAATTATATAATATATGAACTTCAGACTCAGTATAAGCGTGTGATTTAGACAGATACAACGTTTTAATAAATTTATGTGATTTTAATAATTCAAAGGTATATAAGTATATTATGCAAGTTTGCTAAAATATTTATGTGTACGTCATTGTGCGGCACAAATCAATATTCAAAATATGTAAATTACGTTATGGTGAATGATAAATATGTATTTATGTACGTCGCATTTTCCAAAAAAGTTTATACAAACCAATTTTTCCACCATATCATCAATATTATTTATTCTCGGCAGGTATCCGTACAAACATTAATACATTCATGTGAAACATTTCTTTTTTCCCATATTTTTGAACGCCGAACAATGAATACGTCAACACCAGATAAATATATACATTTCTAAAAATATATAAGTATAACTTTGTATAAAATGTTGTTTTTCATTTTAACTTTTCAGATTTAACAAAACAATATAAAAAGCTCCATCGAAACCAGAGTAAAAGCGGAAATTTTCGTATACAAACACAATCCAAAGTTATTTATTTTCATTTGGATTGTATATACAACAAAAAACCAACCGACCACCTCCAACCAACAGAACAGCTTCATTAACTACCATCGTCGTCGCCACTTCAAATATATAACCATTTTGATTTGGATAATAAAAATATCAAAAATGAAATCAACAATATTATGGGTAATTGTGGGCGCCATACTTTTTTTTGGTAGCACGGCAAATGCATGGGGCGGATTATTTAATCGGTTTTCACCTGAAATGTTAGCAAATATGGGCTACGGTAGTCATGGTGGTGGATATAGACAACAACCATTTTATCAGGTATGTGAACATATACGTAAATATACATACACATACATGTACATATATTAAAATACATAACAAAGCCATTAACATGAAACTAATTAATTTACCTTTTCGATGTTGTTGGGGTTGCCATTGGATTAAATTACGAAATTTATTATAACTTTATATCGGATTTAATTAAATTTTGTATTACATGTCTATAGTGTATAGTGTATACATTACACAAGTTGACAAGTTTCATATATGTAAATTATACAATCGTTATTATATACAGACAGACTATTATTTATTTGTACATATGTGCACACATGATATGTGTATTATGAAGTAAAATTTAAGTTATCATCGCAGTTTATGCAACAGGTTTTTAAATATTTTTTAAATTGCAAAATTTTAGAACATTCTAATAAGAAACACAATCGACGTATTTTAGTACCAGGCATCTCCAGCTAGTCACTCTGTTAAAAAAATTATGTTTTACAATTTCAAAAGATCGCAATAGTTAATAATTGTGAAGATTGCAAAGTACAATTCAAAATTGACACGCAGATCAATAGGCACATCGTTTGAATATTGTTACCATTTTTTTTCATGGAATAGACGTTAACACTTTTCCACCAAACTCTTGTCAAGTGTTTGTTTGTTTTTATCTCTAAAATCGGTGCTCGAGGCACATCCAACTCTTTCTCGGTTTGCTTATTTACGTCCTTACCTTACGCCATTACAGCCAAATCGAGGACGTACGGCTATAGGTCCGATTTACGTAGAACCATCTGCACAGTGCATAGCTCCATGACAGCCTATAGTACTGACATTGAAGATGGGTTGGCCCATGAATTCTGCACTCCAACAAGGGGTCATAGATGTGTTCATTTAAACCACCGATCGTAATCGTATGGTGAAAATCCCTTTTGCATCCTGCCTCTATCGGGATTCGAACCCGGTACCTCACCTTCCACTCCAACTGCCACAGCTTAACCACTGCGCCACCTCGGCGGTTTTGTCGAGTGTTTTTATACAGCTTACACACACTACACAGTCCTAAGAAAGTGGAACATATAATGAGTGTAATATAATCAGAAATTATGTTGATCCTAGAAATGTCCAAGACTCTACTTTTTCGGATATTCAATATTTCATTTTCATTCGATGAGAAAATGGATGATTTTTAAACTATTGTTCCAGAAACTTTGAAGTTGAGTCGATTTTATTGAGAACTCAACTCTATATCGTTGATCTTTTAGAGATATCTAGAGAGTGTAACCCATCTGTAGTTATGTCATATTTAAATTATACCCTGAACATGTACCTAAATATAAAAATATAGATTCAGCTTTTTAAACTATTTCGAAATTCAATCATTTTAAATGAATTTCAAAAATTTATATCTCTGCTCCTAGAGTGTTCAAAGGTTTTGAACTCACTTTCACAGATAACCAACACATTTAAAAATTGTACTATGTTAATCGTAATCAAGTGTTAATGAAAGTGTCTTACTAAACATTTCACTATACTTCAATTGATGTAGCTTTAATCAACCGACCAATAATTTGTTTGAAATATATTGTTACGATTTTCCATAGTAGTGATTCCAAACAAAATATGATTCGATCACTGGATTGTGAATAGTAATGCCACGTCTTGCTTATTTGATTATTGTCACAACAATTAACTTGTCCCCCACTATACACATATTTCTCACTGGTTTTGCCATATTAACCTTAAAACTAGTCGCAGTTTTACTTCAAACTGATTCTCTACAAGTTTCCTTTTGTTTATTACTTCGCATGTATACTGCGTTCATATTGTGTTTCAATTATAAACATTTAGTTGCTCTTCTGAATCAGAGACGTCACCCGCGTCCGTAACATTTAGTAACATTTTGTTGAGTAAAAATTGGTAAGGCTATAGTTGTTGTGGAATAACATATTGTTATTCCACAACAACGATAGCTTTACCAATTTTTACTCAACAATTGTAAATTCGGATCATTTTTTCACCTTCAAATATTATTTAGTAAATTCTGCCTCTATTATAGATTTCTTGACCTGGGTGGTCATTTTGTGGAGCTTTATATTATTTGGCATGTCATGTTAAAATGGTTTCCAATAATCATTTTTTAAATCATCTAAATTCGGTACTTAATCTTTTATTTTTTCCTATATGAACATCAATGACATAGAATCTTCGTTCCACCATTGTTAATTTCACATTTTCTCCGATTTTGTCCAAATTTATAATATGTAGTAAGTTTTACATCATCATTCGATTGGCAGTAATAGCTGTGTTTCTTGACACAGTGATTGGATCAAATCAAATTTTACATGCAAAGCAACAACAAAATGTGATCCAAAAATTTATTCGGAATATCGGATCACAAATTTGGATCAGAAAATTAGTTCTTATTTGAAAATATAGGAGAACTAATATTTTTTTTAGAAGTTGACTGTAATGAACTAACAACAAAAATTTGACATCGAACGCACTCATTTAGTAGAATTGTCAGTTGGTTTGTTTGATTTAAAGAGAATATAACAACAATTATGTTGTATAGAGGATTAACTTAAAAGTTTCGAAATTTATTATTTATAAACAAATTTATAATTTGTTATTATTTGTATAATTTACTACTGATAGAATGACAGCTAATGACAAAATAACATGGATGATATTTTACAACAGAAAATAATACAATTTTAAGTGGTACCATAGGAAAGTTTAATAAAATTTTGAATAGTATATCTTTTGTCACAGTAGTCTCAGTAGTCACCTCTCATCAATATTTTATGAATTTTTATGTCGTTTCTTGACACAAGATCTGATCTCGTAAATCGCAAGATCTGATCTCGTAAAAACAAAAAATCGTTAATTTGGAGATAGTTTTTAAAAATAATCTTACATCTTACATGGATGAATAAAAGAATGGATAAAAATGATGTTTTTGTCATACCTCCTTCCGCATATCCTCTATTGTGATGTAATATTTGGTATGTTTCAGGAGTATATAACTATTTTAAAAATATGTTTTAATGCTTGTTTCGTTTCGTTAAAAATTTAAGTGATGTTTATGTCTAGGAAGTAATAATTTGTATATGATGCTTCCATATGTGTTTTTCCATCTAAATACAAATTATAACCAAATAAGCTAATGGTAAATTCCATAATCCATCGAGCCCTTAAAAAGTTCCCAGCCCGGCTCCTTTCGAATATTATTCGAAACTGAAAAATCTTAACAAAAAACCGAAATATTGATTTATACTCATTTGTATATATTTATATATATATATTGCTTATAATTTTGATTAAGAAGGAAAAGCGCATATGGAAGTAACTTGTAAAAAAAATTATTACTTCCATTAGGCATAAAAACCTCTTAAATTTTTTACTACAAAAGGTCAACACCAAGCACGCACATCCCATTTTGAGTACAAGCTCATTTACAATAGGATGAGCAGCAGGGATCAGACAATATATAAAAAAAAATCTTAATAATTAACTTAAACTAATTATATTGTCATTCAGACACGCCATTCAAGAAACCTCGATTTAAACGTATCGGCAGATCCCAAACTCCTAATACTGTATGGAACAGAATTCCATAGAGAAATACCTCTAACAAAAAAAGATGAATTGAAAGACCTAGAAGAATTTCTCGCAGGCAGCAATCGTAGATTGGCGTAATGCGACCTGCTTAATAATAATTTTTTAAATAAATAATTTGGTTCTTTAGTTTTGAGTAGCTTCCTAATAAAGCGCAAATCCGAAACTCATAAAAACTAGTTAAACTACAACCAAGAACAAGCCTAGTATAGGGTGATATATGGTCAAATTTCCTAATTCCGAAAATAAAACGAGTGCACGCATTAAAACATCTTTTTAGAATAGACATATTTTCCTGAAACATACCAAATAAGACAACATCACCATAAAGAAAATGCGGAAGGAGATAGGACATAAACATTCTCTTTTTAAACTGACTATCCGCAAACCCTACCACTTTATACAAACAACTAAGTAAACCAAAAACCTTTCTACTAACTTTTATTAAATGATCACCCCATGTAAGAGTTTTGTTAAAAACTATCCCCAAATTCCTAACAGTAGTTGAAAACGGAATGACTGACCCATTAAGATTAATACAAGGAAACGAAAACGTATCTAACGATTTTTTGTAAATAACAATAGATTGCGATTTACTAGCATTTAAGACAAGTCCATTGGAAATAGACCAATTAAATACTCTATCTAAATCCTCGTTAACCAGAGAAATATTACTAACAATAGAATGCTGATCTAACTTACTATTTCTATAAATTTGGACATCATCAGCAAAAATGTGAAACGAACAATGGTGAAACGAGGATTCTATGTCATTAATGTACATAGAAAATAATAAAGGACCAAGTACCGAACCTTGAGGAACACCTGAAGTAACTGGAAGAAAATTAGAATAACAACTACCAAAAAAAACTGTCTGTGAACGGTCCGATAAATAATTTTTAACTAATCTAGCAGCTGAAAGGGAAAATTTAAATTGTGCGATAAGCTTGTTATACAGAATGTTGTGATTCAAAGAATCAAAGGCCTTTGAAAAATCTAACAAAGTGAGAGAAGTCAGTTCCCTGTTTTCCATACTACGCCGAATATCATCGCTGATATTCAATAATGCAGTATTTGTGCCATGACACTTTCTAAAACCAGATTGAAAGACATTAAGTAAACTATTATTAATTATATGGGACTGAATTTGGTTTTTCACTACAATCTCAAAGGCTTTGGAAATGGAACTTAAAATACTGACAGGTCTAAATTGGGATAACTCAACGGGATTGCTAATTTTTGGAATTGGAATTATTTTACTGAGTTTCCATTGCTCAGGAAACGAAGAAGAGGTTAAGATAAAATTAAAAATGTGTAATAAATATTTTGAGACTACAGGAAAAATTCGTTTCACCAATTTTAAACTAACCCTATCAAGACCAGAAGATTCCGATTTTACTTTCCAAACAGCAGACTGTAACTCCTCAAAGGAAATATTAGAAAATGAAAAAGAGTTAGAACACTCTTCAGATTTAAGATCAACAACAGGACTAACCAAAGTTGGATTCGAGCTAATAAAATAAGAGTTAATATCCTGAGCTTTGAAATCTAAAATACCATTATTTCTACACCTGCCTAGACCTAGATTTCGAACATTACGCCAAAAAACCTTAGGAGGAAGAGATGGATCTAATTTATCCTGGAAAAAAGTACTTTTGGCTGCCCTAATTAATCTTACTACCCTATTGCGAGCTTGTTTGTAGACCAAAAATATCTTACTATCTCCTAATCTTTTCCATAAGCGAAATTTATCTACCCTAAATCTGATTGCATCCAATATTTCTCCAGACATCCATGGAGGAGATTTAGGTTTAATTACCACTGATCTAAGAGGAACGCAACTATCGAAAACTGAATTAATAAATCCATTGAAAAGCTGGATTTGACTAGTAGAGGAATCAAGAGAAAAAATGTTATCCCAAGGAATAGAGCTACAAACTAGTGCTAAATGAGAATCATCTATATTAGAAAAATCCCTAAAACAAAACCTTTTAGGCTCCGGGCGAGAGTAACAATTAGTAGAGAATACCAATAGGTCATGATGAGATCCTAAACCGAGAGATAATTGATTGAAAAAAGAAATAGAGTAAATAAGTATAAATCTCAACCCTCAAACAAAACTACGAGTAAATATAATTTATCCTTCCAAAATTATTTTTAAAAATATTTTCATTTAAACAAAATGTAAATTATGTCAATGGGGTTATAACAAAACAATTTTATTATTAGATAAATATTTATTTATTTAAGTTTAAAATTTTAAAACGAAAACACTAAATATTGACATTTTGAAATTGATATTGTCTTTGTTATTAAGAAGAAACGAGTTAGAATTTTTGTAAACAATATGTTTCCTTTCCAAGTAATGAATATGAGGGAATGGAGCTATTTGTATTGCTCTTCCTCACTTTTCCGCTTTTAAATTTATTTAACATCCTACTTTTTGTGCATATATGGCTGCAAAACTAAAAGTTATCTCTATATACAGAGGGCATATCGTTTTACGTAACTCGAAATGGAATTCAATTGGAACAGTGTTATTCCTTTGTATTTGTCTGATGTTTCACAGCCAGCCATTATGCGACTACGATTAATGAGATATCGAACCATTACATGTTAACCGTTTATTGTAACAGTAATAATATCACCTGTAATGGAGCCTATTTGATAATACTACAATAGAAACTTTACAAAATACAAAATGTGAACTATTGAACCTTTGAACAGAGAGCAGTTCGCCTAGCAAGAGCCAAGCCATTAAAAGAACAATGCACATTGGTGGCGAGCTACATAATTTGGTATTTTGAGATGAAAAAATTATTAATCAGCAATATGTTAACAAACAGCATGATCATATGGTTATAGAGTTTAAATCAAACGACAATTTAGACCAGCGAATCGTTCTACGAATGCAAGCGTCTGCATTAGTGATGGTTAAGGCCGGGAACTGCAACAGGACGCTTACCACCCGTTTTCATTGAAAAGAGCGTAAAGTTAAATCAATAAATCTACCGTGAAACGATTTTAAACGATGCTTTGTTGCCTTAAACACGTCTAATGGTATCTACTTAAAACTCGTGAAATACAACGTTTTTTACAAGAAAACGTTACCAGCGTCATTTCTTTACAATAAAAGCCTCCATATTCCTCAAACTTAAACGCAATAGATTTTTCCAGATGGTCTACAGGTCAAAGTATTAACTAAACATTAAGACCTTCGATGTCTTAAAGATTGCTCTTTAAATGAGGCAAACTACCATCACACCACATTCGTGCAGTGTATGAAGCTTTCTCGAACAGACTCGATATTATTATCCTTTAGCATGAATGCTCGAATTATAACATATATTTTGTAGAATTTGTCATGTATTGACGGTATACTGAAGATTTACATTTTTAATTGGTAATTCTTCGAGTGTCAATTCCGCATATAATTATAGTTTTTTAACTCATATAAACTCAGCATGAGCTTATTGGTATCAGAACATTTTTATATAATATTTATAGAATAAATCCGCTGAAAAGGACACCTTTTAAGCCCAAATAACTGCTATAAGGAAAACTTGCTATAAGGGAAATCGTGTCAATTTCCATAGTAAATGACAACGACAGCATGATTTCGTTAAATTTAGTTTCAGCCAAGATTTTTAGATGGCATACCATCCGTTTTTAACGAGAAAAATAGATGGCACGCGAAATAATTTCATAATGAAATGATATAATTTACAAAAAAAACCAATTTTGTTTTATTTATTTATTACTATTAATATAAATAAACCCATTAACTTCAATAATTTCAAATTTCGATTCTAAAATTATTTTTTTTTTGAATATAAAAACCAGTAGTTAAAAATGTTAATATTTCGTTCAACAACTACTAGTGCCATCTTTTAATCTTCGCCGTAATTATATCATGTTGGCACATGATATCGATGCGATTTCCCTTATAGTTATTATAAGTTATTTGATTAAGCCAGACCATAGTGAAGCCTTTAGAAAAATATTTCCTAATAAGCTGGACCTAATAAGAATGTAGATATGTATTGCTTGATCAGAGGCTAATAACGGTTTCAATAAACTAACGCCAAAAAACAAATTTTATGTTTTATCGGTGGATGTCCTCTAACATTCTAGAGACAATTATGCCTGGTTTAATCAACTCTTGGTAAAATAAGCAGAGATCTATTGAAGGTCAGTTTTACTTTTCGGTCCAAGTCGGTGACAGTAGAATCAATACTTACCGAGAGATATGACAGCCTCATGATCAAAATCGATTTGGAGGCGGAGGTTAGTGATGGTTTATAATCCAGCAATGACCAGTAAAAAACATTACTATTTATAATAGATGCGTAATAATTATAATAATTTAACAAATAAATAATCATTTAATTAACATTTTTAATAGAAAAACAAAAAATTAATTTACATAAATTTTATTATAAACAAACGAATGTAATAATAATTAAATTTAAAAATAATTATCATTTTCCGTAAAGGTGAAAATATTCGCATACAATTCAACTTTATTCGTTATTCTGATACATACATATACACTGCAGTTCACTTGAATAGGAACGACGGTTTTATCTGGCTGATATATCCATGGCAATGGCCCAAAAGTATCATTGAAGCGGAGAAATTCTTCTTCGAGGATGACCTTGTAAGTTGCTGCGGTAATTTTTCCGGTTGGAAATGACAAATCTCCCGGACCATAAAATGATATAGCCCACACACCATAACGTCTCCTTCCCGGCTGAGGTGATTTGCTAAAAACGTTTCCTCTTTTCGAAGGTCGTGAAAATAATAATTAAACCCATCGGGGCCATCGAGGTTATATTTTTTCTCATCAGAAAAAACGACGCGTTTCCATTTTTCAGCCCATGTCATATGCTGCCTCGAGAAATCTAACCTTTTCTGTTTCCTCTCCTGATTTAGAAGTGGTTTCATTTGGAGCTTCAAATAAGGTGATCTGCTTTTTTAACCACTCTCCATACTGTTATTCTGCTGGCCTCCACACCAACTCTAGCTTTAATTTTTGCACAAGACAGTGTGCAATTGGATGCTGTCCTTAGTATGGCCCGCTTGTCGGCTGCAGATGTGGCCTCAACAGTTCGGGCTTTATTGTTTGAGCCATATTCTCTTGGATTTTTTGTAAAATTGAAGATAACAGTCTTACTTCTCCCAATTTTATCTGCAATTGCTTGTAAAGAATAATTTACGCTGTGTAGTACTTGAATTTGGGCTATTTCTTCGTTTTTTTTCTCGACCCATATTTAAATTTTTTTTATGTTTAATTGGTAACCTTTTTTAAAAGAATTAATTTAATTTAAGTTTAAGTTGCTAACACTTCAAATTTATTGATAGTATGGTCGTTTCTATTCAAGTGAAACAAACAAAAATCACACTTTTTAAGAAAAAACAAAATAAAATAAAATTCTTCTGGCCTACTAATTTATTTTTATTTAAAAATTATGTAATTTTAAACAAGTGCTAATCCTGTAAAAAAATATTGAAAAAGTTGGATCGATTTCGAAATATTGCAAAAAAAACCGTCGTTCCTATTCAATTGAACTGCAGTGTATAGTGATTTACAACAGAAAGCTTTTCAATTTTATAATTTGTTTTTTTATTCAATTAAATTTAAAAAATTGTTTTATGGCAAAATAATTACACATCCCGTCTTAAATATACACGGATTACAAGGCGATGGTACGAACTGATATAAAAAAGTTGTGGATTTTGTTACAAATAATTGTACGAAGGTGCGAAGTGAAATATGATAATAAAATTTCGTATTAAGGATTATTTTTGTGATGGAAAATGGTTTGTTGTCACACAATTCGCATTCCTCCTATATATACGAGTATATACCTATACACTTTCGTAACGTTAAATAAATCCATATTCACGTCATAAAAAATACAAATTGTCGTACATACAAGTAATACGAGATGTATATGATCGTTATCATTGAAATTTTTTACCTCAGTAATTGCAACAATAAAAATATTATTTAACGCATTGTACAATTATCCTTCTATTTACCGTCCTGATGTCTTGTGATGGAAACGAATCAATACGTACATATGTTCTCGTATGCACATACATTATTCGTACACGTATATAAGTTTTATGCCATATATAAAAACGAGAAAATCATCGCTTTAGACAACAATTTTTATTGAAACAGATACAAAAATGACTCATGAGAGAATTGTCTTGTGTATACAGTTAGTGAAAAGGTTGAAAAGTATATAGAAAAATTAATAAAGCTCTCGCATATTATATATAGAAAAGTTAACCTACTTTCATCTCGTTTGATTGTCCCAGTGATGTAATTCACTTTGAATGTTTATAGCGCTTATATACGTAATAATATCCAAGCTCGAAATAGATACATAATCTGTAAGAGGATAATATTTTTCTACAGTCATTTATCATACATGCGCGTAGAAACGAAGAGGCCTTATATAAAAGCCATATTTTTGGCTAAATCGTAGTGCAAATAAATATTTCACAGTTGTGGTTTGCGATTCCGAAATAATTCTTAATTTATTGTATATAGTTAAATAGATAATCTTAAATCTCTTGTGAGTCATTACGGCCTAAACAGCTATAAAATGTATTGATTTATATAATCGAAAATGTATTTCGGAAAGTAATTAAAAAACATTTATTTGTTTGATTAAAAGTTTATTGCATTTCGATTTTATTGTTATTTTTGGTTGGAGAAAGGGGTAAAAATAATAAGACAGGAGAAGGAGGTTAAATAAATATATATTTGAGGTTTTGTATCATCATACTAATATTTGGCTTTATAATAAATATTTAGCCTGAAGTCGGGACCACTAAGATAAAGCATATTAATATTTTGATGTCAAAGTGATAGTATCGTTTTATATTTAATCATAATATTGATAATTGACCTTTGGCCAGAATGGGGAATAAATAATTTATATAGTTGTGGTTATACAAATAAGTCAGAACAACTGACTACTGTTCACTGTTGTGTATATTTTTGGAGTCCCGAATTAACACGTTACTTTGTTATATGGGTATTGATACAAATTTCACTGTTCACACTAACATAATCTAACTTATATTCTAAATTGTCGCTGTCCAACTGGTGGCCTAATTTGGTTATGTAACTGATATCTAAAGACTTTTGACCATGAAAAGCCATGGCCAGTAAGTAAAGAAATCAATATTCTCAAGTTATCCTTTTTCAATGAAAGAACGTATTTGGTCAGCTTCCGGTTAAACCCTCTTACAAAATATTTTGCCTTAAGTAAGAGTGGTTGACCACGTCAGCTTAAGATTCGATAAGGTAACGGTTTTAATTGTTTGTTTCACTATGTAAAAAGGTAAAGGAGCAGCTGGTTCAGGACCTACAAAAAATACACGCGAGAACCAGTTTTAGCCAAACTGTCTGCAACTTCGTTGCTATCAATATCACAATGGGTGAGAACCCATATGACCGTTACCTTATTATTACAACCAAGGAGGTTCAGAAAATTCTTGCTCTCCCCTACCAGTGTAGAGCTAATAAAAGGATTGTTCAATGAGTTAAGGACAGTTTTACTATCCGTACAAAATATAATCTCTTTATCGACGGCAACCCAAACTGCCAGAGATTCTCAAATCATGCGATGGACAGTGGTAACCAAAGCCAGCACCCTGTTAAGAAACACATCCATCTGAAAAGAATATAAGCGATTCGGATGTCTGTTTGAACAAGTCTGGTGAGAACCACAAATCCCTGGATCGATAAACCACCTCATATGATCTGTGGAAATTAGAAATGGGCAGAAGCCAATCAGTAACCATGTCGATTTCTGGCATAGCTCGAGTAAACTCATTAATAAATTGATGTATGATCTGAAGTAGTGATAAATGCATTCCACAACCCTGCATTCTTCAAACGAAAGGCAGTCGAACAAGCAGTACCTAAAATTAAGGATTGTAACTGTGGTAGGCTCATAGACAGGAGTGGCGTTGAAGACACGGCTCCAGTTACAACCCGACAAGCGATATTTTGCAAATGGTTGAGTTTGCCAATTGAAGATTTCACTTTATCCACCAAACAACAGATGCATAAGTTAGCATTTGTGGAACCAGTGACTTGTTGATAAAATATAGCATTTTTGGAGGATAATCCCCAGGAAATACCAAAAGCTCTACGACATTGCTTAAAAATCTCAGTGACTTTTTGTAGTTTAAGATCCAGATGATACTTCTTTGACGTAGGCTGAGCTATTAACCTGAGATCCGAAAAGTGATGGTACAGAAAAAGTGCCTTGTAAAAACCGGAATCACTAAGAATAACAAGAAGTTCGTGACCAGACACCCATACCAGGGGTGACAGTACACATCACTGCAGACGTCCTCAGGAAGCCTTGACCGAAGTATAGATATCCTCAACCTCGCAAATCACTATACAAGATTCAAGCATGCATTCAATCCACCTGATGATGTTGGGTTCGGTACAAAAGTTAGTACATACATTCATAATCGAGACGAACACTCTAGCATTACTTTTGAATGGATGCATTTTAAACACTTCTGCATGATCCTGTAGTTGTAAGTCTTGACTGTAAATATACTAAAACTTTTCTGAAAAGTATATTCAGTCTCCGAATTAGCTTTTTCTTCATGAAACATTCTATGATATTCGATCTGTTACTATAATTATTCCTTCCCATCCCACTTGTTTCGACGGTACAATTTATGCTCATAAGAATTCATCGTAAGTCTAGATTTTTGAAATTTTTGTGCCTTAACCTTCAGCCTTATCCATAACATACGCTCAGTTGTTGCTATCGAGTTTTTGAAGTTGCAAGCTGTTGAAGTTTTTAGTCGGTCTTGCAATCTTGAACTATTTAGTAGTTCATTTGATATCTTAAGTAGTTCTATGTTGTAACTACAGATATATATAAATAAAACCAAAGATTTATGACCAAATAAAGGGTGGTTTGTATTTCTGTTCCATTTTCTAATTGACACAGTCTACAGTTAATGTGTGGATGAACATTTATTTTTTCCACCGCCAACAGAAAAACTGTAGTCCACATTGGACATCAAAAACTGTGGCTTGTAAAAAATTATTATGATGTCTGTTGTCAAGTACCATGACCAAAATAATAATTATTCAAATCAAAACCTTGTTTAATAGACCTTTTAGTACAAGTGACGGGCTAATCAATCAACATATAGTACTTCTTGATTATCTTTTTTTACTGTAGACATTTCGTCAAGATGGTGTCTTGAGAATTTAAAAGAACAATGTCGTCTCTATTTCGGTTGATGGAACCGTCTTAGTCTTCTTGGAGAAAAGCCATCAAGTGAAGTTTTGAGAGTCATTTCATATCTAATGTATATGTGCTAAAAAATTCCCAACCAGTAGTCACAACCTGGATCAAAAAAACCTTTATCAAAAACCAATTTTAACCAAACTGAATAATAGTTCATCGAACGAACATTAGTCTTGAAACAAGCAATTTAACTTTGATTCCCATTGACGTCTTCCTATCCAAAAAAAAATCGGGCACTAATCGATATCGCTCTTTTCCATGGTTGAACCAAACAATTCTCCATTTTCAACAGCTATCACAACTTAACAGCGATGGTCGATTATTTTGAGCCAGTGGTCTTAGTTGTTATACACACGAAGGTATCTCATTATACAAATTCGTAGAGTTTCGAAACTATATATCACATGGCCACAATGCTTTCATTCTCAATTAGAAAACAATTTTATTTCATCTTAATAAAATCAGACATTTCTTATTACATCTTTGAACGTTGTATTAATATGTTAAATAAGATATTTTTATTGGTATTTAAATTTCTTCAAACTAATTAAATATTCACAGAATGTTGTTAAAAAAATATATATAATTGAAAATTTAGCAAAAAATAATATAAAACCATGAAAAACAACGAAAGATGCTGTATCCAAATGACCAAACAAACGATTAATGTGGGTCGTCTAAAATGAATGTATTATTTTTCATCTGCTACTCGGACCAAATTACTTGGAACCTAAAACATAAATATTGAAGAAGGCTACATAATGTACGGGCAAATGGGAGTGGTATGTGCTAATGGCTTTTACTCAATTTATGGTCAAATGTAGAGACAAATAATTGAATTTCTTGTTCGCGTTAAGTGAACTTTAATGGGATCACAATATCAGAGAACAGAAACAACAGCAGATATATATTATACAGTAATCCAATATTGATGAGTACTCTCGACCAATACCATCTTAATGGATATTCTTATATTTCCCTGTATATATACACACAAACAGATATAGGAAAACCCAATTTCCTTCTCTATCGATATTTGGATTTTTGTTTTTCGAGACTTTCATCAAACTCAAATCAAAATCAAATTATTATTTAACTGTTGTTATGTATTCGAAGGAAGTATGTAAGAAAATCAAATAATATTTTGATTGGAATTAAACATAATGATTGCCTCCAGAAGATCGTTTCTGATGCTTTTCATATATAAGAATATTTTCTTTATACGTATATAGACGCTTCTGCTAATCATAATATGTTGTTGAAAATATGTACATACAACATATGCGAGCTATATGTTGTTTTCATTTATGATTTATGAAATTGGTTAACACATAATTATTATTATTTATTTACTAGAGTGTTGATAAAATAATATTTTTTGTGCCATAATAAAATTAAATTAGTTTTTTTGCGGGATCCATTTTCCGGTATATACGAATACAAATTGTATAATTGCATGAAACAAAATATGTAAAATTAATTAATGTCATTTCGTATAATTAATTTTAAAAACTCACTATTTTTTAACTTGAATGAATATAAACATTGTTGCCTCACATCAACAATCCACAGAGAAAGCTTAAATATTATGCATGTCAAATATATCCTCACGAAAATTGAAAATTGATCTTTTGTTTCCATCTTTGCATTCTTTATAGTGTCTCCACGTACTTGCTATTTTTTCGCGGTTCGCATATTAACGTCCTCCTTTAATGCACATTGAATAGCTCCATGCCAGCTTATAATAGTGACATTAAAGATGTGTCGGCCCATTAACTCTGCGCTTCATCTATCTGCAATTATAGATATGTTCATTCGCACTATCGATCGTAATCAGATGGTGAAAAATTCCTTTTGCATCCTTCCTTTATCAGGATTCGAAACCGGTGAAAATTTTTAAGTTCACTAAAAGCCACTATTAAGAATAAAATCTTTAGCAGTTCTGCTTTTCCTATATGGCAAATATAATACTTTTAACATAATTAATTTTAAAAATTAAATAATGAATCGATGTAAAGAGTTATCCAAATGAGACTGAAGACAGTAAAAAATAGTTTTGCAAAGATACCATTGTTTTCTGTCATTTTGTTAATGTTTGCCATTTAGCGATATGGACCACTAAACAATAGTGAACAAATAATATGTTGGTCACCATAACTAGCCAAATTAAACAACTATCGGTCGTATGGTGGGTAAATTCGAGGCTATGGATTCCTTGGTTGATGCACCAAATCCTGGCTGGCTAAAAACTGTTCACACATCAGATACTATCGCTGATTATTTGAATTGGGCATTTCAAGGACCAGTTCGTTGGAAATTACACAAATTGATGCAACTTACATGAAATTGATGCAACTTACCATTCTACAGAGATGTAAATTGGTATGCAAGAACAGGCAATTTAACGCTATTAGATTACTTTAATGGAGATGTTAGAAATGCATCAACATTTCATTAATTTAATGTTTTATACATAATCGGCGGTTTTTGTAGTTTTGGTTTCTGTTTCAATTGGACAACCCTATCTATAAAATATACCCTTCGTGGAAAATTGGTTCAACATTTTGTTCCATATCGAATGTGGAATTTTTATGGATCCATATAGCTTTAGGCAATAAAAATTATCAATCTTGTCATGACTCACAATGGATAGTATAGTTTCTGTTGGATTTAAGATAATCGTTGGAAACTTTCGTAATTATTATATACTAACTCGCTTTTTCAATGCCCCTCTTTTTCTGTGGAAAGAGAGGCTCCCTTCCTCAATTATATATTCAACATATAAATGCAGCCTTGACCATATAAAATATATTCCGAGGTTTCTGAGGTAAGAATCTGTTTCAATAGATTGGAAGTACTCTTCAACGCCGTCGTAATGGTTTCCACGTTTACGTGAGCTAAGGAAACTATATGATTTTATCAAAGTTTGAACGATGCTCGCTCGCAGCTTTTTCGGGTGTGGGCCTTGATAATTCGACATCTTTTTATGTATAAAATTTTTAATAGAAGTTTTTGGCTTTAATCCAATCACTTAAGTATAATTTTTGACGATTAACGGCTATTCGCGTGAAATTTCCATACGATTTTACCAAAGTGAACTCAAAAATTTTGTTTCTGTTTTCGCTAAGCAGTACTCAGTTCATCAGCGAAAAAAACATATTTTCTCAATGCATCATAGATGTCACCCATAAACTCTACAAATTAGTTTCACGCGAAAATAATGATCATTATACAATTTTTTTCACATGAAATTTCGACAGTTACGACATTATACTAAATAGATGTGATAAAGTTCTGTGATTAAATTTTGTTATACTTCGTGATTTGTATTTCTGAGATAAGTTGTTGTGATATGTCAAACACCAAAATTCTCAAAAAAAATTAATATCTATTCACGTGAAAATAAATAAATTTTTGGAGACCGCAGTAAAATTTCATTTCACTTTGATCTGAGTACATCTATCGTCTGGAAACAAAATTTAGGAATCTTGAGAAAGATAATTGAGAATTAAGTCGTTTGCTTACGTATTCATAGATTGTAAATATTTCATTGTTTTCAAACATACTGATACTACGACATTATTAAATGTCGTTTTTTCAGTATTTAAAACGTGTTGAGTATTGAGTTCATCTAACTCTAACTCAACATTGTCGCTAACGACAATATATAGCCGCAATATATTGCCTAAGTCTATATTTGAATTAACATTGGTTTTTGATCAACCCATTATATTTAAATTTGGTAAATAACAGGCTGCCTAGAAATAGGTAGTACATTTAAAAATTTCTAAGATGTTGTCAATATCTTCCAGCATTGAAATTAGAAATTCTTTTCAAATTTTATCTAATTCTGTGTTCTTTGACTCTGCAAGAATATACCTCATACTCTAAACAAAACTTTTGGAGCTGGTATAAATAGAACTACAATTAATTTCCAAAAAGGATAATACATTTTTAACTTCCTTTTACCAGTCCCAACTGTTTAATTACATCTCTAAAAATGTGTTGACATTCCTTTGTGGGAGATTCAGTAATCTTTAGTTCATTTTTCGACAAATATTTTTCAAAATACTCTCAATGTGATTATTAAATTATTTGTTATAGCAAATACTCGTGTTCGAGTCCTTCTTGGAAAACTCAATTTATTTATAAATAAATGTTTACTGTTTACAGACTTTATTTGATATATGTATAAATAAAAGGGTTCATCGATTATTTCTAATTCAGGTTAAATGTATGGGTTTATCCAATTCAAACTGTTATGAAGTTATACCGCTATACTATAGCATACATAATACATTCATCGATCACAGGCCGTTACATGAGTCGTTGAATCGGCTGAAGTTTAAACGATGAATTGTGTTTTCACAATAAATGTGGAAAATAGAAAATTCAATTAGGGAAAGTATATACAAAGTGGGCAAATATATAAATAACAAAAAATATTTGTTTGGTTTATTTAACATATTCGGGGTTAAAAAGGTACCGACAACAAATTTATGATATTTCCTGCAAAACGTTTAACTGAAAATGAATATTGTTTATAGCCAATAAATACAAATTTGTTTTTGTTTTACATGACTAATGGTCGAAAGGTTGTTGATAGCCCAATTGAATTAGGCAAGCGCACAGCTGTTAGTCCTCAAATTCTTAACAACAGCCAAATTGAATAAATTTCCCATTTAAGTAATCATCATTCGAATACATAATGAATTGTTTCTTATTTCTACTTCACAACTATATGCGGAGGTAGGCATGCTATTGCGAATGCTAACAAAATATTTTCGAATACGGTTGATTTATTGAAAGGAGGTTGATTATATAGCAATTATACAATCAAGTATTTATATATGAAGAGAAGTAATCGATGAATATGTTTGATTAATTTGGATTATATAGTGTTATTCGATAACAATAAATTTGAATCAAATGGAGATGATATTGTATACGATTGATTAATGTTTAAATTAGTGTATATAAGCAAATCATATTAAACACTATGTAACCAAATTTAATGCTAAATTAAATTAAAGTCTCCCATATCTTTGAACGCCATCTTTACCATCCTTCTTTAAACTGCTCAATAATAAACAGCACAACAAATTACTACAGTAAATCTAAACTATCGCAGCCAGCCAATTAAAGCCCAAGTTGGCCAACAGCACCACATATCATGTCACATTTAGTTAGGCATTGCTAAATTTTCTTAAATTCATTATCAATAAATAACCGATCGATTATTTATTGATAACAATTGATTTCAATTATAATACAAAAATCCTAGGAGTTCTGAAGAGATGGGATTTTTAAATGGTGTGAGCACCATCTGAACCTGATGCGGCAACCTCTTAATCCAAAATTAACGATAGGTTGCTTAATTCAAATTGGTGCCAGCGTTTAACTTCATGTGACTCAACAACTGTAACCGAATTACTTCAATTTTAAAAGCTGTATAAGGATGTGAGGAAATTGCTATTCCAAAATCTTAAACTACACGGTGCGATTCTGCGTATACAATGTTTAAAGTATACCGGTGTCTGATTCCAGCGACACTTATGATAAATTACTAATACTTCTTGTACCAACGGCTATGGCAACAGCACGATTATAAGCTATTTCCGTCAATTGCTTTTGAGTTAGTGAAATAACAACGAAAAAAATTGCAGCGGCGTTGTCTGATGCTGATACGCCGTCATCAACACTCCATTATTGGTTTATGTTGAGCATGCTCCTTCGCGTTGTTCAGAAGGTTGATATATCACATAATAAAAATTTTAATTTTAATGTCTGCTGTAAAAAAGTCTGCATCTTGCCAGCAGAGTTTCTCTACGACTTTTTTTATAGAAACCATCAATAAAATTACGGTTGAAAACAATTCGAATTCTTTGAATATAATTGTTTACATGTTACCGCGGTATTGTCATCACCAGAATAGAATATCGATTAGAGTATTGCAGGCAGTCCACTTTTGGTCATCAAGCTTGCACTATCTGTGATACTTTCAACTACATATATCAATAATTGAAAGATCAAAGTAGCTTAAATTATTGTGATCGGCTCAATACAGTTTTCTGCCAGTTGCGAACATAACGCCATATAGTTTGAGTTTTGAAAAATTTATTAAAACTGTAGTTGATGAGCTTTAACTACATAACTGACAACTAAATTATGTTTCGTCTCAAAAATAATTAATAATATAAGCATTTAAAAAATTTTGTATGATAAGGTTGAACAAAATATTGATTCAACTATTGCCGATCCGCATACCCGAGGTTACCGCTAACTGTTACGATAAGTTCTTGTATTGGCTAAATTAACTATACTTGTAACTGTTCTTGCTTTTTTTTCAAGATTAGTTAGAAGTGGCTTAATGTAAAACCGCTTCGCGTTTTGGTTTAATTTATTTTTTTTTTGGTTTGTGTCAAAATAATTTTATTTCCTTTGTATCCACAGTTTTGACCCACAGAAGTGTTTTGATAAAGGAATTTGACAAACTTCATACTATGTATGTACAATACAATATAGGTTATGTTTTATTCAATCATCGACCATAGTAAAGACAAAAAGTGAGATTCTAGTGGTTCACTAGCGTAACTTGGTGATCAGTAACTATTGTGCTGTTATATCAAGGCGTTTATATCAAGGCGTTTTAAAATCATCTCATCGTGAGTAGGCTCGCTGTTTTTGTGACAGTAATACAAGTTGTGTCTCGACTCTACTTCAACACAAAGCACTATAATACTAAGAGAAATCATATGGTGTGTTTCTCGAATGCCATTTTTTTACTAGCGACACTCTTCATAAATTATTTTTTTGAACCTACTTTAACGTCTCACATTAACCTCTCACTACCACATTCGTAAAATCTATACGCAACAGTAAAAATAAAATTATACAACATATTTTTGAGTGTAGTTGAAAGTAGAAGCACAAATTACTATTATCTATGATAATTTGTTGTAGAAGGAAAACAAGATCGGGATAAAATAATATCGCTAGCTGCGTGTTTTACGTTACATTTCAAATTTTCAAAACAATATTTTTGCATTTTTTATTGTTAGCCATTGTGTGTAAATAAAAAAATGTATTTTGGTAAATATTTAATTTTTTTTTTGGGTGGCTTAGTGAAATACATTTTAATTTGTGTTATTTGTGTAGTTTGTCATTAAATTTACAAATATAATATTATAATTTGTTGAATTGCATCGTTTTATATTTGAGATATGAGTAGACCGTCGGGCGTTAAATGTGCTGTTTTGCAATGCAATTCCAAACAACGAGGGGGGCTCGTCTTTTTAAATATTCGCAAAATTATTCAAACCATGAGCTTTGGTTAAAAAATTGTGGCATATCACCATTGAATAAAAAGCGAATATTTTTGTGTTCAAAACATTTTGAGCCAAGTTGCATTCTAAAGCGCAAACTTAAATTAACGGCTGTCCCAACCTCGTTTGCCTTTCGATGATGAGGACATTACTTTGAAAATCCCTTCATCATCAGCGACTGCGATTAATTTAAATACTAACCCAACCTTAATCGGATCGATTTTAAGTTCGGATGCTAAATCACAAATTCAACAACTATACAATGAAGTTTTACCCTTGCTAAGTTAAGTTCAGATATGAATGTCGCTTTGCAAACCGCAAATGTTAGTTTACAAACCGCATGCACCTTCAGTCAAACTGATAACTTAACTGTGGAGGGTAAATTAAATACTCTTACTCAACAATTAAACATACCTTCTGAAGTTGTGTCGTTACAAGAACTGCATTTTAATTCGTCAAATTTTAAAAGTTACTCAAACAAACGATATGAAAACTTATCTTTTACCGAAATCTCACAATTGCCGGACCCATATTTTTACAACGTATTAGAAGTTGTAGACCCAGTATGCAGTTATTGCGAAAGGAATGAAAGAAACGTGGAAATTTATCGGTTTTTAAATCGCAAATGTTTTCTTCGAATTGATAAACTACGAAATGAAAAAATTAAATTACTCAAAAAAATTAAAAACTTGCAGAATCAAAATAGAAAAGCAGAAAGAAAATTCCTACAACTAAAGTGTCAACCTAAGCCAAATTTAAGTGATTTAATTGCTAATGCAAACGAAAGTGAGCATTCAAAAAATTTTTGTCGATTGTTGCTTTCAGACAGATCGAAAACGCATAAGTGGCCAGAATCGTTTAAAATATTGGCACAAAACATTTATTACCGATCGCCTAAATCGTACAATTTCATGAGAGACAGATTAAATTTTGAGTTACCGTCGAAAGCTTCGCTTATACGGTGGCAACCAAAAAAAAATTTCTTCCCGGGAACGGAGAATGTACTAATGCTAAACAAGTTAAAGGAGAAAATTGAATCGTTAGATACAATCAACAGACAATGCAGTTGAATTTTTGACGAAATTAAGATTCGCAAAGATTTAAAGTATAATTCAATTCGCGATTGTGTCGATGGTTTTGTTGATCTGGGTGATGATTATAGAACGGCAGAAATTGGTAATTACGTGTGTGTTTTCATGGTGCGTGGCATTATTGGTAACTGGAAAAACATTTTAAGTTACTACGTCTCAGAGAATGCAATTTCATCCAGTTCTTTAACTACGTTAATAAAGGCAAACGTAACATTGTGCAGTTCTTTAAACTTGGCAGTCAAAGCAGTAATATGTGACCAAGGGTCCAATAATCGCAAAGCTTTGAATAATATGGGAACAAATACCAATAACCCGCTTGTAAATCACGATGGTACTGCTGAAATCGTAAGTATTTTTGACCCTCCACACTTATTTAAATCCTTCCGTAACTGCATGCTAACGTCTGACATTCAAACACCTGATGGTATAACAAGCTGGGAAGTTATTCGGGAACTTTATGAATTAGAGCAATCATCTCCAACTTGAATGTGTCCAAAATTGACCGACAAACACATTAATCCAGGTCACTTTGATAAAATGAAGGTCAAACTAGCAACTCAAGTATTTAGCCGAAGCGTTGTGGCTGGAATAAAAACAGCATATGATTTAAGTAAATTCTCCGATTCCGTCAAAGATAAGGTGCCTGCGACCTTAATTTTTTTTGATAACCTTGACAAATTATTTGATTGTTAAACTCAAAAAGTTTGTATGATCCTAATAAATTTAAGTGCGCTTTAAAAAACGATGACTGTCAATTTAAAATTCCTTAACGAAATGTTAATTTATATGGCAACAATAAAATTAGTTAATTTAAAGAAAGTTTACTTATTTGACGGAATGATTCAAACTATTCGCGGAATTCTTTTATTACTTAAATCCTTAACACACGAGAATCCTGACATAAAATATCTACTTACCTCAAGATTAAATCAGGATGCTTTGGGAAATACTTTTTCTTTAATTAGATCTGCCAATGGTAACAATTTCAACCCATCTGTCCAAGAGTTTAGCTACACAGTCTCAAAATTATTATCAATTAAATATCTAACACCATTCACGACCTTAGGAAATTGCGAAGAAGATATTGATACTAACCTAATCGAGTGTTCTTATGAACTTTTAATAAAACATAGAAATTATATGTCTGATTGCTTTGGAAAACTGCAAGCACCTTCTCAATCATTTTATGAGCTATGTCATAAACAAATATTAATTTTTGACACATTTTTTAAATCGCAGGCCCATATTGTGGGCTTAAAATGTAAAATAGTTACTTCTTTATTAACCGAACAGACTGATAAACAATTTTATGATGATAATCATGTTATAACCATCGCGTGGAGTTACTGAATCTGATGATTTTAATACTTATCAGAAAACACTGTAAATGGCATATGGAACGAGCTAAAATAAATAAAATAAAACCAAGATTTGGACCAATTAAACGACAATGGAGAACAATTTTAAATTAAATTATTTTGTAAAGCTGTTAAAAATAATCATCAATAAACTTATGTATTAAAGGAAATTTTTAAATTTATTTTATTTTTATTTTCCACCTACTGGCCTATTTCCTTCTCTACTGGTACCTACACATTATATGCATATATTCTCAGGATTTTTTTTTGCGATTTCAATATACATATTGACTATCAATTATGTACAAGTACGGATGTATGGGTAGAATTTAGCATTTTTTTATTTGAACACAATCTGATAATGGTCAAGAACGATAAATACAAGAAAATTGCATGGAATGTAATGAACCATGCAGTTATTTTACAATGATTTTGTTTTTTCTACTACACTCTCCAATCCATATGACTATGTATGTAAGTTTATTCAATTTTGCGTTTAAACGATTCGTACAACAAAACTCGTGAAAATAGTGAAACAATTTGTTCTTAATTAAATATTTTGTCGCCAATTTTTGATGGCGCTTCTTGTTCAGTATAACTTCTCTTAATTATTATAGTGCTTTGCGACTTCAATCAGTATAAATATTTTTAGGTTTGTATATTTGCTAATATGAAATTATGAGTCAATGGTGACTCGATTAAAAATAAAGAAAACAAAATAGTAGTCAACTATCGAGGTAGATTCCGATCAAGTATAATTTGAGATTGTTCAACAACTAACTATTACAAAACCAATACAAATTTGAATTCGGTCCCAGTATTTGATATCACTAAATGTATGTATACAGCATTAATTTGAATTTACCACATATTTCTCCACGCATGGAAGAACAGATAAACATTATCCTAATCGATTTGTAACTTATTTTGTATGATTAACCAGACTCATAAATATCTACCAAAAATCATAAAAAAAAATTTTATAGCAGAAAAAACCTAATTAATGATGTGCGTGTTCGTATATTAAATTTTAACTATTTCAATTTTATATTTTTGTCACAATCAAAGCCTGTATATGTAATCATGACAGACATGTCCTAAATACGAAGTGAAAATGATTTAAGATTTCTAATTTACCATTATATTATGTATTTATCTATAACGCCCAACCATAACATATGTTGGGTGGAAAAATGAAAATGGAAAAGTTAAATTCATGACCTATATGGTATTCAAATACAACCATATACACACACACATACACATATTTAAATTTTTCTATAGCTCGAACAAAATAATATAATTTGATTAAAAATTTTATAACCTGGAAAAACAGTTACGAGCAAATAACACCAACAACAAAAACTTAATTACCTGGAAAATTACATTAATTACACATTATAATGTATATATACCTGCTTTATTCTTTTATTTATTAACTTTTATTTATTATTTTGAAACAGGCCGAAGGATACCTAGAAGACGAGATGATGAACGAAATTGAACCATGCTATGATCGGCCATGTACCTCGAATGAAGATTGTTGTCCAGCAACTGTGTGTGTACATCCTGGAGCTGGTAAGTTGAACTACAGTATTTTATTGATTTTGTTTTTTGTTACTCTCATACATAAAAAACGATGCACACAGTACATAAATTCTTATACAAATATTTCATCTTAATCTAATGTTATGTGTCTCCTGGCTTGTAAATATATAATCTGTAATCGTATTTACGTGCATATATATACAGATTATGTTCAAAACACTGAAATTTATTCTTGCATAAAATTTGTTTCAGATTAAAGAATAAACAAAATGTGAACATCCATAAATATGTAGATAAACAATATAAATAAATAACAAAATTATTTTAATTAAATTTCAAAAAGGCAACAACAATGAAATCAAAGGACTAAAAAAACTTTTCTACGAATACGAGTAATATATTATTCCCCATACACAAGAAATTTAATGATGGTGTGTGGTATGTAAGATTTCATTTGCTTTTCTTCGAAAATGTTCCCATTTATTCTTTATTCGACCTTAGAACATAGCACATTTAACACGCATACGAGTACACGCATACGACAACATCGTGCATATGTTAACTTTGAACTGGAATGCCTAGAATATAGACCTGGAGAACAAATGCCTTATTGTTGCTGTCGTGCCAAAATCAATCACATTGTCTAAACTATTTTTGATATCCTTTCTGTCTGTCGATTTTGAAGAGTTTGAATGTGTGTTATAACCAATTCTCAATTTCTTTATTTTTTTGATAACTCTGTGGAAAACTATATGAAAGCAGCAACATTTCTAGAAGTGTTGTTGTGTTTGTGCCACATAATGCCGAAAAGGTCAGATCACCAGTTCAGATCACATGAAACCGTATTTTTTAAATGGATTATACCGTCGTAGAGTTTTTTACTAGAATTTTACTGCCATCCATACAAACAAACTTATAAAATTAATAACCACTTAGACTAAATCAAAACTTGAGGGTTAAATGAAAATTATACCTCCCAACAGTACATCTTAAATAAACAATAAAACAAATCTTCAAAAACTAATTATCTTCTTCATCTGTGCTAATTATTACAATTAAATGGTTTAGGTTAAAGGATGTTGTCTTCACTCTTTCAATCACCATCTTCATTTGGATAATACAAAATCTGCCGTGTTGGTTAGTTTTGTCGCTCTTTGCAGTTCTATTTAATATTTATATCTGCCTTGTATGTATTTAACCAATTTTGCAGTTACTCTTTGAATTGTAAATTTCTTTGAACAAAATAATTGGAATTCACAACCAATATTTCTACTGTTTGGTTAGGTTTATATCTTCGTTCAATATTCAATCCTATTGGTGGAATGACTGACGTAAAGTTTAAAAAAGAAGCACGATTTTCAGACGTAATACGAATGGTACTCAGTTAAGTTTGCCAGGTAAACATTACTAGATTAAATAACAAACCAAACTGAGCTTAAATCAGAGTTGCAAATTTAAGTTACTGGAAAAAAAATTTGATAACTGGCCTGAAGAACCAGAGCCCACTTTCATCGGTAAAAATTGAATCTACCTTTTCTATTATCTACAAAGTGTACATTCTAATTTGAATAAAGAAGTAATACTAACCCTTTCCACAAAATCAATTCGTTGTCGAATCCCTCTTTAATTAACTTCTTAACATAGGATTATTAATTCAGAACCCCATCGAATTTGAAAAATTTAAAGCTCTGAAAACTATTGCGGTTAAATCGATGGCCTACTATTTACTAATTTACTGTAAAACCATTTTATCACACCCAACTTTTGCACCATCCTGATTTAACATTTATTTTATATCTATAAGGACGAACTGAAACGATACGCACAGGACTTGTATACGAATTAAAACATAATACATAGAGTGTTTTTTGATGTTACGATAAGCACTTCAAGATACTAATTGAATAGTGTCAGATTGATATAACCACACTAAATTAAATTATCTTGTTTCATCTTAATTTTTATGCTACAATTTATATTAAAATGTCTAGGACATACAAAGAAATTTGTATCCCTCCTACTGTGATTTTCATTAATATATGATAGAACATAGATAACTTTTATGACATAAAAGTTTTAAAATTAATAAACTTATCTAATTAAAATTATATATATATATATATATATATATATATATATATATATATATATATATATATATATATATATATATATATATATATATATATATATATATATATACATGTATATATAAGTTATACAAATATTATGGTATACAAAACTGAGGAGAGGGATTGATATGATCTATAAAAATTATTAAATATTCTGTTTGTTGGTTTATTTTAATTAATGTTTGTTTACAGACAATTTTGCATTGCATATTTTATCCATATATGTGTGGAGACCACATATTTACGCATCACATTCAACATAAATAATTTTTGGTATATAAAATTCGGTAGACCGTACAAATACTCATCTCTAGTATGGTTTAATCTGATGAACACACATATATCATAACTATAAATCAGAAAAATTTTGTGGATGAAATCTAACTTAATCAAATAATTTTGCTCATCGAATATCGTTAAGATTTTTAGTGCTGTAAATTTGAGGTTATATTCATGAAACCCTATTAAACAATCTATTTAAATATTTATTTGCCTATACATAGAGCTTGCACACCATATCGATCGACAAGAGGTCTATAACACAATTTATTCTGTTACCCTATAATAATTGAGGTTAATTTAACACCTCAGTTTGGCGTATGTGTTTATTACATGATGTTATTTACACGGTTTACATGTAAAAAACGTGTAATTCACATAATGTACATTCTATGCGTAAAAAAAGCTTATTGTAAAAAACTTATGCGCCATCTCTTACCAAATCTAATTTTAACTAAACACCATCTATCAAACAATTTCTTACTATTTCAAGAATAATTAACTATAAACAATTATTATATACTGAATGTCACAATAATTTTTTCTAAATTAGAATAATTAAGAGAATGATTCCGTTAAAATCACCTTAACTAGCTCGAGTGAAGGTAAACACAATCTCTTTCCAACTAGTAATGTACCTGAAAACTAATTGATTTTGCAAAAACCGCATTTATCTATATTAATGACCAAACCGAACGTCAGTAGATTTTTGACATTTTAAAACAGATTGCATTTACCTTTTATGTGTAATTGACATAATTTGCATAAAAAATATTAAAAACGTGTTTTACATGTAAAATACCAACTGTGATCAAACCTTCAGCGCTCAGAAAGGCACTTGAGCAAACCAGCACTTCGAAACGCCGGTAGATCCGGCACTCGTCAGTGATTAACAGACCTTCAGTGCTCCAGGTTTTAATGGATGTGTTAGCGAACAAATTCTAGTTGCGCGCGCTCCAAGCATTTTATTACTGTTCCTTGACCTCGAATTTGTCTTAGCTCCGGTCGCACATCGATGCAATTGAAATGACGATTTTGCCGTGAAGTTAAACCGATATATCGATTGACTACCTCACAAGTACAGCGATACGGGCTGGTATCTTCGTTACATATACCAATTTCCTTAAACCTTCTGGATACTCTTGAGACCGTCCTTCTTACAATAAAACAACAACTTGTGTGGCTTTTTCTGGAGTAGTATATCCATGGTTTTGTAGAAACAAAGAAAATAACTTATAGAGATTTATTCATGTCAACGTCTGATAAGTCATAGGAGATTGCAGCACGCTAATTGTTTTCATCGAAACACCCCATTTTGCTACGATTGCTTTAATTTGAAAAGTACTGTAAAGATATTTAATCTTAAAGGTGCCCGGGAAAGATGAAATACTAAACTGTCAAAAAAGTTACTTAAGGAAAAATGGTTGTCATTTAAGAAAAAAGGATGCGTTTTTATACTCGCAGAGGTTTGAATCGATACAGATGCTCGACAATTTTAAATAATTTTTGTCCTATAATATAGCAACACAAAACGGCCTAGTAAGACAAGAACCGAACTACTAGCGGGTACTAGCGGTTGGTCGATTGGAAATCAACTATTAAGTTGGTATAGTGAAAGATACACAACAAGTGTATTTTATCAAAGCATCCTTAATATACAAGCAGTATGGCTTGACCATTTAAATTTATTGAGCTTATTTATGGGATCTAGATTTTCACACATTCCATAAGAACTTATGTTAAATTGAAGATTTTTGGTTCAATTTTAATGAATGAAAAATACTGAATTCAAAAATTATTTTTATATCAAAATTTAAATCAAACATTTTCATATAACATATATGAAAATCAAATGAAAATATGAATTATTTTAATAGTTATGATAAAAAGAAAAACGATTTGATTTATTCAATTTTTATACATGTATATGTTATAATTGGTTCTAACAAAGCTCCTATGTAGATTGACATAAGACTTTATTACAATACGTATAATACTTTATTACAATAAATTTAACTTAAAACACATAAATATTATTTACACAAATTTAGAAAAAGAAAAATTAAATTGTTTCCCGTTTTGCATTTTATAAACCAGAATGACAGCTAAAAACTAAAACAAAAAATGTTTCCTTACACTGTCCGATTTTTTTGTTATTAGGTTGAAATATAGTTTTTTAGTAGTTGAGTTGAAATCCAGAGGTATTTTTTTCGATTTTAATGACGTCATGGCTTATTTATGTATTTGCAAATATGGGGTATAAACTTTTAAAGTTCAGTTTCGATGCTTGCTGCTTCTATATTTAGGATGCTTTGATTTTACGTTCACGTGTAATTAAAGATAACCGTCTGATCGTACACCTCGATGATATTGGGTCCGATCGTTATTTTAATTTTCTGATCATGCCAGAATCTATCCCAAATGAACTAAACTATAGTATTTGTAAAGTTCTTATCAAACATTCATCGGTGACAAATAATTAAAACATTTTTAGTGTTCGAGTTCATTGAATTTACTTTATCATTAGATTAACTTTGGACATTCAAATCTCATTTTGAGGCCGCGGGGACTTATATTCACTGTTTTTGTTAACAATATTAGTTTCAACCAGTATAACAAAATTATGTTCGTCAAACCATAGAATGAGAAAGTCGAAAGCAGAATCTATCACTCGTTAAAGTTGCTTTAACTTCTCCTAAAGTATGTTATCATCCGTCGATTATGTAGTTAAGGGAGCGGAAAGAGAACATATTTTCAACAGTGACTATTAACTCTGGTTAACATTCAACTTGTAGATGGAGACAGTTAAAACGGGATAGACTAATTATAAGACTTGTGTATAACTATGGGATAGCAAAAAAAATTAAAAATATTTATTTCTCTTCGGTTTGTTCCTTGTTGTACATCGACAATTTAATTGCGCTCTCTCTCTCTCTTTTCATTTGTCTACTTCTGCGAAAAACGTTAAATGTAAACCAAGCATTACACGTTAGCTTTTTCCCTTCTCAGGCTCATTTCCAACCACCAAAACCACCTATTTATATTCTTTAACTTAAGCTTTTTATACTATCCAAAAACAACAAATAACGTCTTAATTAAGCTAGGCTTTATGCACGATACTACCGCCGTTTACGGCAAAATTGTGTAACATTTGACAGACTTTACATTAAAATCTCAAACATTTTAGTTGTAATGTCTACGTTTAATTTGTAGTTATGGTATGGAAATATTGCAGACACATCAAGATTTATTATTCTAAACAGATAACACTTAATCATTTCTTTGTATTTATTCCGTTAAGCAAATCTTTATCTATCGAATATCTGAAAGACCATGTGAATGTGTAAATGAGCAACTCGATAAACACTATCACCGGTTTTTATTAAAACTTACAATTATCTTACATTTTTACCCCAATCTATGAAATAATGTGGACTAATTCGTACTAGTATCATAGAAATATATATGTTACTAGGTGGTTGTAAGTTAAACCGATGCCGTTACATTTGAAGTTTTATAACTTTTGTTTGGTAAAGCATAAATTAACCCAAAAGTTTAATCCGTTTGGGTATGATAAGGCAATAATATGTATTTATAAGACAATAACGTCTTGACTTGTGTATATTTTTGAATCTGCTATAAAATAATAAATCATGGGATTATGCATTTTTTAAGCTTATCTTATTATATTTCAAGTTTTATACTTGGTATAATAATAAGTAATATACTAAAAATAATGAATTGTTTATAACATCTTTGACCCAACATTATATGTATTGCCATATTGAAAATAAGGCATTCTCATCTGTAATTCGATAAATCTTCAATTGGATTTTACCACCAATTCAATAATCAATATATTTTTTAGTTTTACCATTTTCTTGTATACAAATGTAGTTGGTGAAGCATTCGTCTGCCTGTCATATGTTTACAATTCATACATATTTCATGAGCATTGTTTCAATTTTGTATTGCTTTTCTCGTTTACCAATATATTTTTTATTATTGGTTTTTAGATTAAAATAAAATATTTCAGCTGATTTGCATTTTATATTATTTCATAAGGAAATTGGAATCTAAATATCGACAAGTTGAAATATTAAATATTTACAGCCGATTGGAATAGCAAATGTATTAAATGTCTGTAGGTTTCGATACCAGATTATAAATTTATAATTTGTATAAGAAGGAATACAATGAAAAGCAATACACAAAAGAAAAAAGAAAAATTAATATGTATTATCAGGCAACACCAACTTATATTTATATCGGAACTGATCTTATCACTGAAGGATATTAGAAGAAAATGTTTATTGGACGTTTTTGATACATGAAAAATATAAGTAGATATTTGTAAATGAATAATAATTTATGGCTCAAGGGCTATAAACGGCCCTAGCACCACGTCCCAACTACTGAGGTTAATAATTATGGAGACGGTATCTTATAAAATAAACATTGAAAACAACCAAAAATAAAGGTAGAGACTTTTATTATAATGGTGCCACTTTTTTAAACGTCAAAAACTAAAAGTAAACAAACAGGTTGAAGAATACATACTTTTTATAGTTATTCATATAGATAATTAATATATTTATTTGACATAAGAACTAAATAATTACAATTGGTTATTTATTTAACCGTGTCCCTGAACATATTTTAACCAAATTTAAATTTGATTTTCGAAAAATCGAGTTTAAAGAAAAGAAAGAAAATTTTCTCTTTCTCTGTTACACACAAAATTCATTTTTTTTCTGTCCCATTAATTTTTAAAGATATTGCCTCTATTATTTACCTCGGTGATCCCAACTGAAACTTTAGAATCATTTAATATTTTTAGTCAACGTTGAAAATCGAATTCGAGGTTGTGGCTTGATGAAAAACTCTTAACCACTACGCTACAAATTAATAGCGACATTCAAATGTTTAACATTCAAATAAAGTTGAAAAGGTGATTACCATAGAGAATATTCGGATCTAAATTGTACTAAAAGTACTAAAAATTGTACATTTACAATTTACAAATCAAAAACGTCAATTCGTTGATAGCCAGAATATACAAATTATAAAAATACTTTATGCTATCGAGTATGTAAATGTGCAAACCCTAGCTCTCTCGACTGAAGCTATCAATTGCTTTAATAGTTATGTACCAAATTATATCAGCATTAAATTTATAAAATAAAATAATTTGTTTTAAAGTTTCAACATAACCAAACCATTCAGAAATCATAAATGAAAAAATAAACAAACCAAACAAATATTATTAAAACATTTTGAAACATAAACTTTGATCTTCCAACTTACATAAATAAAAGAAAATATTTTCGTTTTACTTTTCATCTCGATTTGAATTATTCACATTTTGATTTATTATACTTTTAGTTGGTAACCTATCATAACATGTTTTCAATTTGTGGAATATTTGCGTGTAATTGTTATTGTTCTGTTGTTATTTTAACGAAAATGTATATTTTTTTACCTATTTTCGTCTCATTTACCTTATATTCATATAATTGTTACGTTTAGCATGTATAAGTGGTATACTGTATCATAATATGTAGGTTTAGGTTTCATGTGGACTAAAGCATTAAAAGAATATTTATATTTGCAAAGTATGTACCATATGTAAATTACAAAGTTTTCATTGCAGAAATTGAAATGATCTGTGGGAAGAAGGGGTAAACAAAATTATGAGAATTATTTGTCTGAAGTGCATAATATTGTTTTGCTACAATGGTCTATCGAGGTAGGGTGAATTAGAAAACAACGCAACCAATCGAACCTTTTCCCAAAATTAGCTCCTTAACCGAATTTCTTAGTGCTGTTGAAAAGGCAGCAGCAATTCAAACGGGCACTATACACCGGTGCGTAAGAGAAGTCACCAGCATAATAACAACCATCCACCAACAGAGCGGGAATTTAAAAGCGACATTGAAAAGTTTAAGTACAATAAGGCTGTTGGACCACACAATATAAACTGCTGAAATCTTCAAAGGAGATTTATCTACAGTTACAAGCACGCTATAACACCAATAATCCAAGAAGTATGAAATTCTGACAGAATACTACAAAAAAGGAAGGCTTGACAATTACAATCCTCAATATAGATGGTTTAAGAGAATGCAAACATTTTCAAGCTATCTCTCTATTCGGCACAACAATAAAGATACTCGGAATGATTATCCTTGACAGAATCTCACCTACGATCAATGTAAAATGAAAAATCGAACAATGCAAAATTAAGATGCTAGCTTAAGACCAGCAAGAAGTTCACATCAAAACTCAATCCGCATCATCACTAAACAATCCAGTGAATAGAATTCACCACTGTACCTGTTATTCGTCGATTTTGAATGCGCATTTGATACGATAAACAGGAACGCTATATCGCATTCATTTTGCGTTCAACATTTTGGGAAATGAGAATCCCAAACCAATTGATTGGTCTCATATACAAAAATTTATCGGAATTTAGGATACCATATAAAGGCATACAATTAACTGAAATACTGTAACAATCGAGGAGTAAGACAAGGATGAAGCTCTCACCAAAGCTATTCCTGATCGTAATCGAGAATATAATAAGGAAATTGAATATCACATCTCTTAATGGAATCCAAATCAACAATGTTACAAATATGAAAGATGTATATCAAAACCTTGGTTGCAAAATAGCGAAAACAAGTGGTACATAGTAAATAAAACAAGATATACATTCAACATGTTACATAAAGTTGGGATTTTTTCTGTCCTGTCACGCAACGCTAATATACAAAATTTAAACTAGTGTGTGAAATCAGTACTACTGTATGGAACCACACAGAAAAAATGTACAGGTATACGTAAATAAGTGCCTTCGGTGAATACTGTAATGATTGTGACCTAAGACCACAACCAACTTTGAACTGCATAGAAAAACAAATAAGTCAGAGATGTCTAAAACTATTTCTTCTACATTAGATGCTATTATATACAAACATTCCTTTTCGGTTAGATTTTTTAGTTGCACCTTACTGATGTTGAAAGATAAACCAACGGTTCAGGACCACCTAAGCTCTACAATACTCCTAGTCTAGAAATTCCAATACGTCAAATTAGAGCTAGAACCAGTATATTGGAGAAAAATAAATTAAATGGTAACTTTGAAATGGACCTTAACAATTAATAGAAGGCCAAGAAATCATAGACCTAGATACCTGTATACCTTAAATATCATTATATATGTATGTGAATATCGTATATGTATAGTACTTACAATCAAAACATTTTGTGGTAAAGGTAAACATCTTAATGGATTCGTTAATGTAAGAAAATAATTTCCACTTGAGGATTAAAATAAAAAAAAATTTTAAAAGGAAATGCGCATTACAATTTTATTATATATTTTGGTATACACAATATAAAATTATCCAGAATTATATCAGTACATATTACTCGAAATGATAACCACCATCATTAAAATTCGTGTTACCTTTTATGTTAGGGTCCTTAAGAAACATTACCTTTTCCGTTCATATACACGCAATCTAATGAAACGGTATATACAAGGCAATCAAATTTGCCGTCATCTCCCATACCAAAACTTCCAGAATTCAATTAGGATTATTGATTTTTCTAACTTGTGCCGTTTGTTCTCTCGGTTCGTTGATTTGGTTGTCGTCTTTGAAGACTAGTGTGTCGTTCAAAAATTTCAATTGAGAATCATATCGAACCAAACAAAAAATTATAATAATATTAAATTTACAAAATTGTCTAGGTACCAACCCATGTTGATATACGTATATATATGAATGATAATTATTAGGGATTGTTTTAGTTCTGTGTATAGCAATAGTTCAACCACAACAACAAACATTACAAAGTAGTCGAAAAGGTGTGTTATGCTTATATAAAAACATAAATGCTTTGTTATGCTTATATAAAAACATAAATTATTTGTTGTTGTAGTGGTTGGCCGGCAGTATAGACTTTATATAAATGAGATACAGAGAGGCAACTCAACCAAACATTACAAATTAATGATTTTACATTTTTCGGTGTTGTATGTATGTATATGTAAACTTGTTTGTATTGTACTAACAAAACATAATTAGTAATATAATCTAAAAATATCCATCATACATATCCTTTTTACGCCTTTTACCTCTCACTTCGTCGCCCAGTATTGTTTTGTGCTCCTTTAATACACCAGAAAATTGGAAACAAAATCTCAGCTGCCATTGTTCGCAATCGTTTTAACGGAAAACGAATATAAAAGCTTGGTCACTGTAATTAATTTTAATTGGCAAAATAATAAACCGATGATGAGATTTGAAAAAAGCACAATGAAATGATGCGAGGATAAGGTCATCATCATTTTTTATAATGTTGCGTCGTTTGGAGTATTATATGCTGTGTGCAAGAAACGGATTAGTCTTTTGTATTCAACAATTTTAAATTAAGTTTAATCAAAAGTTTATTATAAATTAAAATAAAATATTTAATTATGTTTTTTTCGTTTAATTTCAGATGTTGGAAAATGTGTTTATGCGTATGGCCGGAAATTAGGAGAATATTGTAATCGTGATTCAGATTGTGATTCTGGATTAGTTTGCGATATTTCGTCATCAAATGGTATTAGTTTGTGCCGAATTCCAATAGCTGTTGCCAAACAGTATGCTGAAGAATGTACAACATCAACTGATTGCGATATAACAAGGTAATATATTTTCTTTATTTTGACATGATAGTGGTTTAATTCAAATTGGCCAAATTGAGCTGATTTGGTTAATATGGTTCTGCCCACGACGTAACAGAAGTATTACACGAGGTAATTTACATGGTTTTATACATATAAAAATATGTAATTTACTTCAGGTTATTTTTATTTAAAAACGTAGAATATCATTATATGTAAAAAAAAATTGACGCGCCATCTCTTATGAAATCTTATTGTAACTAAAGCACCATATACATAGATCATGGTGAAAAGTGGAATCAGTTTCCATGTGGTTAGTTTAATCCAACGGTAGTTTTGCAAACTCATCGAATACTATCTTCAGTTATACCTCATTATATTATAGATAACAAATTAATTTAACAACATATTTTAACATTTACAGAGGATTATGCTGTCAAGTCCAACGCCGTCATCGACAGGCACCTCGCAAAGTATGTTCATACTTCAAAGATCCTCTAATTTGTATCGGCACCGTGGCCGTTGATCAAATCAAGCACGAAGTACAACATACAGCGGGTGAAAAACGTATAACATCACAATACAATCATCATCATGGGTATAATTAAATCATATATAAATGAAAACAAAAAAATTACAAATTATAAGAGAAATTCTATCAAAACTTAAATAATATTAATTTATTAAATAATTAGTTATAACAAAAAATAAATAACATTAAAAAACAAAAAATGTCCTAATTAATTATAAGAACAAACAAAAGAAAAAAAAATTAACCAAAACATATCATTCAATGTCCTTATAAAATAAACAAAAATTCTTAATTTTTAATTTATTTTTTTAATTTTTCCTTAGAGGTAAGTAATACTTAAAAACAAAAGAAAATCTAATTGTGTATATTATTCTTATATATTATATACTATATACAAATTTATAAATTATTATTAGTATATATATAATCAGAGAACAAATTTATATTTTATTTAATTATAATTATTTTGCCTTTGTTTAATTATATATGATTCACAAAAAAAATTATAATAATTAATAGCATTTAAAAATAATAATAATAATTAAATATGAAAGAATCCACCAAAAAAAAATTTAAAATATTATATAATATTTCTCATTTCTTTAAAAATAAATAACTAAACTAAAAATAAATGTGTTATTTTATTAAATAATAATAAAAATGAAATTTGTGATTATTACTAATATTATTATAAAACTATTATTATTAGTATTACAAAAATAAAATTTGAATAAAAAATCAAAATACATATCATCAAAACTAAAACTAAATATATATAAATCTATAATAATATTATTAATAATCAAGAAATTAAAAATAAAAAATAAATATTAATTAAAAGAAAATTCATTATAAATAAATTAATATTTATATATACTGGCTGAGGTAAAAATATTAAACAAAAATTAAATTATATATAAATAAATAAATAAAATTAAACAACAAACATTTTTAAAAATCTTTAAAAACTTTTTTTTAATGTTTTTAAACCAAAAATTATATACATATAAATATATATATATACATAATTTAAAAATAAATAATCCTTATATTTAAATAAAAGTTATATAAATTTAACAAAAAAATAATTTATATAATATTATCTATTTAATTGTGTGTATTTATTGTCTTTAAATAAAAATTAAATCAAACCGGACTAAAAGAAAAATATATAAATCTGCTATTTATTATTAACAAATAAAAATTATAAATATATATTTTTTTAAATTCGCTAATTAAAAAAAAATACAAATACGAAAAAATTATTAATTATTATTATGAATACATATTTATTTTTACTATTATTAAATGGTCTATATGTTCTCTGGCCTATATGTATCTTTATTTATTAATTACAATATTACAAAATACAAAACATATTATTAAATTAACAGAATAAATCTAAATAAAAAATATATATAAATAAATGTATATTTTAATTATTAAAAACTAAGCATTAAAATATATATATATATATATACATATATACATAAACAAAAAGTAGAAATAAACAAAAATTATTTGATTTTCAAAAAAAAAATGAGAAATGGTGTCTAAATGTTTTTCATTTGTTCCTTGTGAGTTCAAAGATCAAGTCGGCCGCGAGAGGCATAACGATCAAAACACCTTGTGGTATAAAAAGTTTTCAACGAATAGTACGCTCTTGTCCGATAGAGGCAACACAATTTTTGTTTTTAAGGTTTTAGTATTCGCCACAAGTTGTCTCCACTGGTCTCAAACGCGATATATGAGAATTTAATTGAGTATTTTAAATGCGGATTAAGTGGATGTGACGTAAGTAAAAAAGTTAGGAGTTATTTCTATAATAATTATAAAGACTATTCGTTTACTTTTTGTTGCTTAATACATAATCCATTAATCGAGTCAAACCAATATTATACCGCAAATGGTAACGATCATCAACATAATGTTAGAATTCAATACTAGTTTTAGCTTTCACACTAATTAATGACATGTCTGAAGCTTAGCAATTTTAATTCATGCTCACCATTTCCCAAATGATCACGAATCTCTTTAAAGATCTCCGATGTAAGTTTAGTCGGCGACTTAGATTTATATTTATGATGTTTGATATATAAATGAAGATAAACGTGATATTCAACGATTCAACGGTATTTATAAATAACAACACATAACCAAAAGACTACTGAATAAATAACAAAACACATTAAAAATTAATTTTGAATTCTAATTAATATTAACTATTTGAAAATATATTCAATATTCAAACATATCGAAATAAAGGGTCTACTGTATCGAAGATTGGCCAACTCACAGAGGTTTTCAACGAACATGGCATATATGGTTAGTTAGGCTAAGATACATTATATGATAAATTATCAACCCCATTTCGATACGATGGGGTTGAACCTTTTGTTATTGACTTGGTATTTGTGCCATTTTCACAATATTTAATCACATCGAAATAAAGGGTCTACTGTATCAAAGATTGGCCAACTCACAGAGGTTTTCAACGAACATGGCATATATGGTTAGTTAGGCTAAGATACACTCTATGATAAAATATCAACCTCGCATCGATACGATGGGGTTGAACCTTTTGTTATTGACTTGGTATTTGTGCCATTTTCACAATATTTAATCACATCGAAATAAAGGGTCTACTGTATCGAAAATTGGCCAACTCACAGAGGTTTTCAACGAACATGGCATATATGGTTAGTTAGGCTAAGATACACTCTATGATAAATTATCAACCCCACATCGATACGATGGGGTTGAACCTTTTGTTATTGACTTGGTATTTGTACTAACTAACCATATATGCCATGTTCGTTGAAAACCTCTGTGAGTTGGCCAATCTTCGATACAGTAGACCCTTTATTTCGATATGATTAAATATTGAGAAAATGGCACAAATACCAAGTCAATAACAAAAGGTTCAACCCCATCGTATCGAAATGGGGTTGATAATTTATCATAGAGTGTATCTTAGCCTAACTAACCATATTGCCATGTTAGTTGGACAATCTTCGATACAGTAGACCCTTTATTTCGATGTGATTAAATATTGTGAAAATGGCACAAATACCAAGTCAATAACAAAAGGTTCAACCCCATCGTATCGATGCGAGGTTGATATTTTATCATAGAGTCTATCTTAGCCTAACTTACTATATATGCCATGTTCGTTGAAAACCTCTGTGAGTTGGCCAATCAGTAGACCCTTTATTTCGATATGATTAAATATTGTGAAAATGACACAAATACCAAGTCAATAACAAAAGGTTCAACCCCATCGTATCGAAATGGGGTTGATATTTTATCAAAGAGTATATCTTAGCCTAACTAACCATATATGCCATGTTTGTTGAAAACCTCTGTGAGTTGGACAATCTTTGATACAGTAGATCCTTTATTTCGATATTTAATCTTGATTCAATTGAGATTCAATATTGTGAATATAATTCAAATAGTGAATAGTTAACACAAGATATAGATTATTTTTTTATTTCTACTTTTCTGAATAAAATGTATGTGAGGTATATTTAATTTTTATAGAACAATAGTATATACGAGTATATATACATATATGTTCATAGAATAACATTTGTTTGTCGACTATATAATTTTTTACCAATACATATAAAGATTTTTGTTTTTGTTGATAACTTCACAACCGTGATATTCAGGAAAGTGTATAAATAAACGAACATATTCTTATCTTTCATAGGTTAATTTAGGTTACATAGTTTACGTATTTAGTTGAACAATGTACCACACTAAAAGATGTTCTACAAATGAATGTTCAATTCTTCAATATTTTTTATGTTTTCTTTCACAGCAGTATACGACGCATGTTGGGGATCTCCTATATTTTCATTGGTCATTATTTATCCAACCCTCGATCCAAATCAACATATACACATTAAATTTGTAATAGTAGGTAAAATAGTTTTCAACAGATGTGGTTCAACTATTCTCCAATAGAGTACAGCAGATACCAATTTTAAACAAATTAAACCTAAATTATTCTTAGTGTAACTTCTAAACTAATTTCAACTTTATTATTCCATTCCATTTATAGTGAAATATTTTTCGATTGATTTATCAAATTAAAATATCAAAAATCAAACTAAAATTCTTGATTGTAGGTAAGACAGATTCTTTTCACATTAATTTTACTCACCACAAGCCTAGTTGCACTATTCTCCGATAGAGACCACTTACGTCGAAAATGTAATTAAATGCATACCAAACTTTTAATACGTGGTTTGAGCTGCGGCAGTTGAAGCGAGGTATTGGGTTCTCGAATCCCGTTAAGGACAGGTTGCAAAAATGATTTTTCACAATTTAAATAGGTGTATGCTTTACGTCTTCGATTTTTTCAGGAATAACGTTAAGTAAGACATAAATATGCGAACCGCGAAAGAGTTTGGGAAGTGCCTTGAGCTTCCAAAAATAAAATATTACAAAGATAAAAAGAAACCAACATATTTTAGAATTTATATATTTTATTAATTAATATTAATTTTATTACATAAAATTTTATTTATTTGATTTTTTTTCGTTGAATATAATTTATATTTAATATAAATATTAATGAAAACAATTTATATATAGATATAAAAGGTAAAAATAATAATATTTAGAAAATTACAATTATGGACGAAATTTAATATTGATTTTATTAAATTCCTTGAATAAATCGTCTTAGCTCTTCTTCGGTATCAAAAATCATAACATGGAATGGTGAACCTGGTATTAGTTCACCTGCCCATTTAACCTCGACACGATAATCACCTGGTTCGGTTGGATCATACTGTAATAAAAAAAAATACAAAACGATTTATTATTTTGCCGCAATACAACACTTGACATCGTATACTCACTTTACATAAAATTGTTCTATCCTTCTGACTTTCTCGTTGCATTTCAACTCGGAATGCTCCTTTTGGTCCTCTAACTCGAACTGTCAATTGACCAGCACCAGCACCCCGTGTATCGCATATAAAACGTGATTGAAATGTTGCCAGCACACCGTGTTCTATGCCTGGACCATAAACGCGAACTTTACTGGCATCTGGTGCACCAGCCACTCGTAACGCAAATGGTGATCCAGGTACATGCTGTCCACCATATTTGATTGTTAGTAAATGTCGACCAGATTCTTGTGGTTTTACATTTAACGTAAATGTAGCATCACTATGATCATACAATTCACAATATGCAACTTTTCGTGGTCCCGTACAATGCGCTGTTAATTCACCAGGCCCTGCACGTCGAGTATCAATCCATGATCGAATTTCTCGACCAACAACACCGTTTCGTAATCCCTCTCCACTACATAGCACTTTTGTTGCATCGACTCCAGTACCAATGACCACATTCAATGGACATCCTTTGATTAATCGTCCATTCCATTTAACAGATAAATTAAGTGGACCAACACACGTTCTTGGTGGTGTATACGAAGCTAACCATATCGCTTCGTTGGGTCGTGGCTGGTTCAATGTTACAGTAATTTGTACATTATCCTGTGAATTTAAAATGACTTCAGGACGACCCGACTGGGCTTGTGTTGCATCTATTGTGAAATGTGCTGATTCGCCTGTTTGTGCTGCAGCTAAACCTCGGCCTGTTAATATAACTTTATCAGCGGCCTGTTGTGATGAAACAAACGCGCTGGTCGGACTTTGTGATACGAGTACACCACTCCATAATAAATCAAAATTGTGTTCACCAGGTGTTAGTCCCTCGGCCGGTATATAAATTCGAGTTCGCCCATCTGATTGCCTATCGACTGCAATTTCCCGACCATCGATTGTACATACAAGTTCTCCAGGTCCACCTTGGTTTGTATCGAATATAATACGAGCTGGAAGAATTAATCGGCCATCGTTGTCGAGAAGTGGGCCCCATCCACCAACGGGCGCAACTTTGGTTGAATCAACACAAGACACATTCCAAGGTGATCCCGGTAGTGGACCACGATTTGGACAACTTGCTCGAATTTCATATTTCCCAACCGATAGAATTGTGTAACTGACTTTCCATTCATTATTGCCGATGGATTTAATCTTCGGTTCAATTCTTTCTCCCATTTCATCAGATTTCTCGATTTGTACATTGGGCGACATTGGCGAATAAACAGTAAATGATGTTTCTTTTCCACGATGTGATACTTCCAATCCATTCCCGGATGCACGAACATCAGATTTCATTGGTACTGTGCCCAACGGTTGAACGGCGAATGTTAACGGTGATCCGCTAACTGCCTCGTCACCATAAGTTATTGTAACTTTGTAGTGCCCGGGAATATTTGGTGTGAATTCAACACTATAGATTCCATCTGATTGTTCAATGACTTTGAGCGGAATTGATTGTCCATTTGGTGAAACAACGGTTACATCTAGTTCAGCTGTGCCAGCCTCTTGATGATTGACTAGAAATATATAGAAAATGATATTAGTAAACTTAATTGGAAAGTGATAAGATCACAATTAGCATACTTGTGAAATTTATTGGACTGTGTGCTGCTATTTGCCCTTTCGGCACTCCTTGTAGATGAACTTTGCTTGGATCAAATGATTCACAAGTAAATGGACTTCCAGGCAAATGTTTCGATTGATGAAGTACCTCTACAAATAATACAAAATTAAAAGGTCAACGCCACAAATCAACGCCAAAAGGTTCTGCTTACCAATCAAACACTGTCCAATTTTTTGTATTGCAAATTCAGCTTGCAAATGACCACCTTTTGTTTGGTAACACCGTACCGGTAATGCTTCACCACCCGGTCCAGAAACAACAACATCAAATTCTCTAGCAGGTCGTCCATTTGTATCAATAGCAAATGAGGTTGTTTTACTCGTTCTAGATTGGAAAAGGCCAATTCCACTAACATTGATCTCTTTGCCTATTGTGCTTGGATGGATATTGATCTCGACCGGTTTGATTGAAATTGGACTACCATTATACATGATCATAACTTTATGTGGCGCTATCCTGGTTGGATGATACACAATTTCCCATAGACCATTTTTAGTTGGTCCTCGAATCGAGTGTGGTACTTCGAGAGATCCGCATCGAACAAGTGCAGTTAGAGTGCCATGGCCAGCTTCGTAAATCGAAACAGCAATAATTGCTGGACGATCAACATATGCCTCACCAACTTCGACAATTTTTACCAAAGTTGGATCAAATACGCTAACAGTACGAGTAGTCAAAAGACTTCTGGAATCCCGATCTAAGAAACGGATAATGTAGTTTCCAGTAAATTGAGTTCTAAATTCGGCAATATTTTTGGTGACAATATACGACACAGGCTTTGAATCAGGCCCAATAATTTCAAGCATTTGGTTCTCGTTTAATATTTCGATTGTTGTATACCCGCCAATTTGTGCGTGTTGAGTATTCTGTTGGACTTCCACTCGGAAAGGATTGCCATCGACGGGTACATCATTGAATGTAATATTTACAAAGTGTGGCTCAAATGTTTGAGGCACAAACGTAACATCGTACAAACCACGGGCGCATGCTACAACCTCGGCTTTAACAGTACTTGATGCTGTCGATACGACTAATTCTAGTGTACCTTCTCCAGCTCCTGCTGCATCTACACTAAATGTTACCGGAACGCCTAATGAGGCTGGTCCATTTCGCTGTTCGAGACCACTGATAGAAACACGAGACACATCAAATACATTGCACGAAAACGGAGATCCTGTGATGTGTTGATCGTTTGCTGTAACGCTGATTAAATGTCGACCAACTGAATTTGGTCGGTAACTAACTTCGTACATATCACCTCGTGGCATTACATGGCATGGAACATTTTCACCGGACGGTGATGTTACAAGCACTTGCGGCTCCACATTTTCAAATCCCTCCAGTTCAAATAAGTTGTCACATTTGACGGGTGCCTGTTTTAGCGTTTCACCAATTGCAATGGCCTTAGGTAATGATATTGGAGCTGGTGATATGGGACATGAAAACGGTGATCCAGGTACTGGATGGCCATTAAATCGCACCGATAGCGAATGATTAGCCGGCTCGGTTGGCTTAAAATTAACTTTGAACCGAGCATTTCCTTCTGATTGCACAAAATTTGGCACATTTTTACCATTAACAGCGACAATAATTTCTAAATTGCCAGCACCAGCTTGTGACGCATTAATACCAAAACTGACACTTTTACCAACAACTCCGGGTCGAATATCCGTCACAATGACTTTCTCGGCAGAGTAGGCTTTCAATAAAAATGGACTACCTTCGACGTGGCCACTTTGCGGAATTCTAACCTCGACCGAATGATCACCTACATCAATTGGTTCAAATTTAATATTATATCCCTTCTCAGTCGATTCGATTTGTGTTGGAACATTTCGTCGAGCTGGCCCAAGTACTTCGACGACTGGTTGTACGTCAGATTCGACTAAAAATTCAAATGCACGACCGACACTAACTTTATCGAGTGCTTCCGGTGAAATAATTCGAGCTGCGGCCGAAACTTTACACGTGAATGGGCTGCCGGGTACATCTTGTCCATTAAATCGTAACTCGACAGTATGATTTTGTGCTTCGCGCGGTGTAAAACTTATCGCATATGTGTGTTGACCTTGAGCTTGAGCTGATGTTGGTACACGTCCGCCGTTTACTGTGACTTCGAGGTTGCCTGGTCCAGCTTGTGATGTTTCGACTAAGAAGGTAACTGGTTTTCCCACTGTGCCGTTGCTAACATTCTTCACTTTGATGGCGCTGACATCGTATACCTGTTTTTAATGGTCGTAAATTATTTACTTGCATATTTGAGTATGCGACGATCGATTGAACTTCGATAGCAATTGACAATTTTATTATCTCAGTGTATGATGGTTATTATCGAATAAATTTACTAAATATCAAAAAGTAAACATTTATAATTTTGAACATTATTTAGTCAGGCAGTCGTGTAGGCAGACTAAAAAGACAAGAGTCGCTTCTTGTGACGTCTGTCTATAACTTCCACAAGTTTTCACTATAGATCGTTGAAGCAACAAGAAACTACTCCGTACAAAAGTAAGAAATTACATCATAGTACTAATGTATCTGTGAGTATCATCAATCACGCTAATACTCTTTGTTGAATATCAACAATATTATTTTAAACCGTTTCGTCGCTGCAAAAGTGCTATACACGCCAATTAATAGGGAACAGATCTGTGATTCGTAAACTTGGAGACAACTTTATAGGGCTAAATCTCTTTATGGCGAAAGGCTACAAGAGACGTGAGTCACGTCAATTTCTTACATTTTCAGTTAGTTAGATGTTATAGTTAAATCTCTATATCGTTAGGTCTATTTTAAAATAAAAGGCAATCTTCACCCGACTTTGAAAACTAACGTCAATTAGACGATCGTGGTTGTTTCAAGACGACACAAGTCACTAACAGTCGTTTTAAAACAGTTACTAAATCAACTCGATTACAGAAGCGATATGCATGATAAATAGAAAGTCCTATTTTCAAAGGGGATATAGCTCAAGAAACCACAACTTTCGCGATATATCTTTGCTTGCACTACAAAATATAAATAGCTAGCTGTTTGACCAGCACACTTCATTTGTACAAGATATTATCAGTGACCATCATGAAGATTAGGTCTAATTTAACATGTTTCATATTTCGTCCTACAAGGCGGCTTAATTCAAAATTGAGATGTAGTGTAATTGATTCGATTAACTGGCAGTGGATTGAAATCTTAACGTATAAGCTATGATCCACAAAATGTCAATAACCTTTCTTTAGTTACGTTTTCTTCCTATCATTCTACCTTAGGCCAATGTCAAATTGAAGACGCCTACGGGTTATGTTCCGTTTAAGTAGATCATCTGCTCGTTGCTCCATGTCAGCAATAGTGGAGCAACGCGAAATCAAACCTGTTTAACTGCAAACCTCATATCTTACGCTCCAACTGAAACAGTATTAATCATTCCACTAGTTGGTCGGTATTTTCCCTACAACCCTCTTCAAAACGACAGTCATCCAGGTACCTAAATGGGGTTCTTTCGTTTATTAGTACCATTTCACAGTTCAACATGATAATAAAAACTCTTTTACATAATTTTAAGTATTAAAAGGTTACATACAAAGTGAAATTCTTTGAATTAAGAATTAAACCAGGACGTATTATGAAATTATTCCTTGTCGAAATTTTCAATTTTTAAGAAAATTGAATCACCTTAAAATACACGAGAAGGAAAGCTTGGGTATTATGTTAGAGTTAGGACATCTATTTTTAGGTTGATCTGTAATAATTTGGTGCACTCATCTATTCTAGGTAACAATGAATTATGTAAACTACTGATTATACCATCGTGACCCGATTTTAAAGAACTTTTCGAACTGACTAGCGTCTATCAGACTAAACTAGATAGTATTTAAAGAAGTTCGAGACTAGTTATATGTAATATCTGTACAAGATATTAACATATTTTTGGAGATTCAGGCTTTAGAATCAGCCAATAAACTGCTTTTCAATTCTCAACGAGATGGCGTTTAAGTTTTTTTATTTTTCAAACCTGGGTTGATACAGAAATACTACGTGGGAGGCTATTATGTAATAGTCCAAAATCGGATTTTTTTCCGATGTCGAAAAATCCGAACCATCGCGAATTTTTGTATTCGAAAATTGTTTGGTCGAATTTGTCAAATATACGCACGAAGCAATAATGCGTTTTGTGATTCACTTGAAGTTGCTAAACTTTATTTTGTTGTTGTGTTTTTACTGACTATTGTAATAATAGCCGCATTTCATGACTCCAACTGATTTAGATCAAATCACATTTGCCATGCAAACCAAAGACACAATTTGATCAAAATTTCAGTTTGGCTCAAAATGTGTCATTGGTTTGCATGAAAAATGTGATATGATCCGGATCAGTTAGTATCATGAAACGCGGCTAATAAATCAATTCGATCACACAAAATGAAATTCGTCTACAAAATAGTAATCGGATTACATTCGATTTTCGAAAAATTCGATTTCGTTTTGTCATAATAGGGAATTTTTCGATATCGGATTTTCATAATAGCATAGCTATTGACTGAAAGTCTAATCTTCTACGATCTATGCAATTGCAGCTGTCATTACATGACTTATGATTACTCAAAAGAAGAAGAAAATTCGACTGAAGTCTGGGAGAGTACACTTTTTGGGTTCTGGGCCCAAATTGCAACGTAATAAAATTATGAAATGCTATCGTTTCGATCATAAAGTAAGACAAAATACTTTACCTGTATTTTAACTAATAATTATAATAATAAATACAATATAACAATAATAATAATTATAATAAATATATTTAATTTACCTTAGCAGAATATGGACTTCCAGCTGTAGGTTGCCCTTGTACCGTAACGCTAACTCGATGTTCACCGACCGAGCGCGGTACAAATTCCGCTTTAAATATACCATCGGCGGTTTGATGGACTTGTGCTGGTACCGATTGACCCGATGGGCCTGAAGTAGGAGGTGAGCCATAATTTGTTTTTTAGTATTTTTAATTTTTTTTTTTTAATTTTTTTTGTATAAAAAGGTAATGTCAAGTACTACATTGTCGATGTTAGGCGACTCAAAATGTTATTCAAAAATGTTTTTTTTTAAACCTTATTGTTAAAATTATTTTGTAAAATTTATTTTATCAAGCATTTTATTTACAGAATTGTGTTTTTCTAAATCAAAAAAAAAAGTTCCATAACCACCCATTAAGTATAAGGAAGAACTTTTTGAGATGTATGCGGATATACAAGAAAAGCGATTTGACAGACAAACGAGATAGAGTGTTAATATATAAAGTAAATTAAAGCAAATATGTGTATAATATATTAGAAGGAGTAATAGAAAATTAATAATTTCAAATTGGTTAATTAAATTAATTAAAACATAAAATTGTGTCCACAGAATTGATCAATTAACAAAAACAAAAATCATCAAGTCATTTTTAGTACAAAAGTTTTCGTCGCCCTGAAAAATATTTGTAGATATAGAAAATATTGAAGATTTATATTATATTGAAATAAAATAAATAATATTTATAAATAATATATAAGTGTCTGAGTGTGTGTGTATATATAAATAATAGAGAAATTGATTTTAATGAATATAAAATAAATTCCCATAACAAAATAAAATTTGGAAGAAATTTTGGTGATAGAAACATAAATATTGTAATAATTACAAATACATATTTACAAAATAATTTTTTATTTAAATTAATCGTGAAAATTAACCATAATTTATGTGTCTATATATTTATTTGTACCAAATGTACCTCAAAAATTACCAACATCAAATTACTTGTTTGCTTTCTGTGAAAGTAAGCTTTTCTGTGTGTGTACACGACGATTATAGTTTTTAATGTTTGTATACTATTCCGACAGACAATTGTTTACCCTGTAATTGACTATCCAAAAGGTGAAAGTTTACTTGGCGATAATTATGATTTACGACGATAGTTTAGAAACTCCGCAGAACATTATCTGTAGAACAGTATTCAGCTACTCCATTTCATATTCTAACAAAATTCGGCGAAGAGGAAACGTCAAGTAAAAAAGATGGCAATGAATGGTCGAAGGAACCATGCAGAAAGCATTATCAAGGCAAAATATGCAAACACTACACCAATGCGTAAGGAAAATCATCGACAAATATCATCACAGCTCCAAAAATCTGTGGTCATCAATTGACACCAATAACGAAACTACCAACACTTATCCACCTACGGGAACGGGAAGTTAAAAGTGCCATTGAAAAGTTTAGTACAATAAGGCTGCTGGACCATACAGTATAACTGCCTAAATATTCAAAGGAGACTCATCTACAGCTGCAAGCACACTAACATCAATAATTCAAGATGTGTGATATTCTGGTACAATACCACAAAAATGAAAAGAATACTTGACAATTACAATCCCCAAGAAAGGTAACCTTAGAGAATACAAAAATTAGCGAGGTATCTGCCACTCAACACAACAATAACGATATTCGAAATGATCATCCTTGCTGGCTTTAAAGCAGGAAAAAGTTGCACTGATCACAACAACTCAATCCGTATCAGGACTGAACAAACTAGTGAATGGAATCCACCACTGGACTTACTAATTCACAAATGATTCTGGCCTAACACCGTAACTAACATTTAACTGCATAAAAACCAATCAGTCAGACATAGAGACCGAAATAAAGAGACGAAAGTTGAGATGGATTGGTTATACGCTGAAGAAATTTCCAATTGAAATAACGAGAAATTAGACCAGCAGATATGACATGGAAGAGATCATTGCTAGTTGAAGCGAAACCACTTGGTAAATCATGGGATAAGAGCTGTAGCACCCAACAGAGTAAGATGGTCCACCCTATAGTTACGAAAAAAGCTTCAGTTCGATTTATCAATTGATTTGTATAAAAACAGTGAATAGTCAGCGATATTTTTTACTCTGCCAAGGTTGATTCGACATTTGATTCGACACAAAATCAAACTTTGCTCTCGTCCAAATCATTTCATAGTTCAATTGATAATTATAAGACAGCGATTCCATATTATATCTAAGTCAATAATTTTAATTAAACTTTAAATATCAAATGCGTTCAATTAACTCATTAGTCAATAGTAAACCATTTGATTAAATTAACTTTGCAATAGTAGACCATTTGATTAAATTATATGGGGATTTCTGCCAAGAACCAGTACAGAATCTCTTTCCCCCAAACAGTTACACTACGTAGAGCCCGGTGAAAGGATAATAAAGAAAGCCAAACCGATTCATGCATCGGGAGAGATTATGACGCGAGCAAAATGTTTCCAGGAAGCAAAAGGTTGTTTTGTTATGACTTTTTGCAAACACGAGAAACAGTAACTGGAGAAAAAAACTTGCGTGAAATCAAAAAGTTGTGAGTCAAGGCCCGGTTTGCTAACGATCAAATCAGTTTACATTGTCTCGCACATATGAGTGTCTCGACGATAGGAAAATTACAAGATTTAAAGTATAAATTATTGCAACATTTACTCCATTCGTTTCGTTTTTTATCAAAAAAGAAAGGAGTTACAAACATCGGAAGAGACCATCGGAAAAGTCATTAAACAGAACATTTTGAAATTTGCACTGGACGCGTTTATTGAACTTACGTAATTATTGGAATTAGGGCAATGTCCAATTCCTTTTTGTTTTCGATTTTTAAAGTAGGGTATATCGTTGCATTCGCAGGTCTTTGTCAATGACAACCTATTGATACACTATACACAAAAACTATACATATGACCAATATCTCTTTACTTATAATATTTTAACGTTAAAGCACAAATAACTACTACAGATAGCCAAACTATATGGAGAAATCATGTATACTAGACTGAAATAAGGGAGAATAATTGTACCCTGGATGAAAAGACTATAATTGAATTTTATTGTCTCTTTCATTCCTTTAGCATTGATATTACGATAAAAAAAAATTGAAATGAAACTAAGTTCAAATACATTCATGAAATCAAATAAATGTTTCATGCCACTGCGATTAGTTTCATCGTTGATTGAATATAATAAGATATTACCACTGAGATTTTATCCGCTACGTTTGGTTAATGTCGCCACCAATCACTTAAATAGAGACAATATATCACGAAATAGTTTTGCTTCTCTTGCAACATGATTTTGAAAAAAAAATTCTATTTTTATTTCTGTATTAGTATTATCGTTATAAAACAGAATTAGTCACCTCCTACAATAAGCCTGATTACTGTGATGGAATTTTATGGGTAACATTATAAATGTTATGTTCGTGTGTAGAAATACAATTCTTACATATATAACATCAAATCAAAAATATTGTAAATCGAATCAGCTGATATAATTTAAACTAGTGTTGATGTATTATAAAAAAACAAAAAATTGTTAGGCTACTCTAACTTTTTTGTATAAATAATTGCATCCTAGTCTATCATAAACCTCGCATACAATTAGTGTTCATTAAAACCTGCGTAGCATGAAACAGCACATTTAAATTGTTGTTATAATTTTATTACAACAACATTTGTATATTATTATAATCTTATTATATTCAATCAACGGTTTCATTCAGGACAGTAAATAAGTTCATCATATTTTATACAAAATTTATATACAAACATTGTATTTATCGTAATATCAATGCTAAAGAAATTAAAGAGACAATAAAATTCAATTATAGCCTTTTCATCTAGAGTACAATTATTTCCCCTTATTTCAGTCTAGTATACATGATTTCTCCATATAGTTTGGCTATCTGTAGTAGTTATTTGTGGTTAAAGGCTATATTCTATGGGAATTGACTGACAGTCAAAAAAGACGAAAAGAGAAAATAATTATAAAACTCCAACTAAAAGACAAAGACAACGTTATTGTTTATTTATAGCAAATTATAGCAGAATATTGATATTATTAAGAAGCCATAGCCAAAAAAATCATTAATTATTCATTCTTGGAGTTTTTTTTAATTGTAAATTAAAATTTAGAATAAATATCACAATGCTAAACAAATATGATTTTTATTTCAAATGAATTATAATTTTACCAAAATAATATATGGACTATTTGACTCTTGGACTATAAAATTGGTTGTGTGCGAAAATAATTTCTTGTCTTACACAAATTTATGTAGAAGGTCGAGTATGACTGCAATAAAAAGAATTCAATTTTATACTTTTTATGGCAGTCACACTACCACAAACACAAATATTTTTCCAGTCAAGTTTGACTGAGATAGCTTTCTGTTTCACTTACACTACTATAAAATCTATATTATTGTCCCATTTCAATATTTACTGACAGTCAATATTTCTGATGGAATAGGGCCTTCAAGGACAGAAAAGTTGTACAAATCACCAGACTTGTGTATGTTCCGAATAATATTAAATAAACATTGGATGTTCGTCAGCAAAGTTTACAACTATATTTGGTCATTTTGGTAAACATGAATTTCTTGCTCTATTTCAAACGAATCTGATTTGTGGCACCTAACAATCAAATAAGTATCCTGGAGAGTTGAGGCAAAGACTTTATAAATATACAAAGACGTTCCATTTCATACAAAAAACGAGTAAATTATTTTGGGTACGACCGATTTTAATTTGGGTACAATCGCATCAAAGGAGACTGAAATACAAATTTTGACAATTTAATTATTTTCACAAAAAAGAAAAAAGCTTACAGCCTCGTATGATATTGTTAAAACTAACTTATTCAAATAATTATTATAACGAGGTAACTTACATGCTATCTCTTTCTTGTAAACAACTTAAATTTAATCTCAAATTTTACAAATAAAGCGAAAGAGATAAAATAGACCTGTAAACTATGTATCGTGTCTTAGTTTGATATACCTTATTCGCCCTAAAAATTACTCAAATTTTTTTATTACATACATTCGTGTATACACTAGGTTTTTCATCTAAATAAATACTATCATTGGTTAAACATAAGTTCAGTTGTGAAAGAATCAAAAAATATATATCGTATAAATGAAGAATACAGTAGTTTTATAATTTAGTTTCAATGTCCAAGCTTTTTTTAACTGTCAGATGTCCTGCATCTAACGCATGATCCTTCAAGTAAAGGTTGAAAGCTGCCTTAAACTAATGCATTTTATACTTCAACGGAAACTGAAAACCGGATAACGAATTCCACTTCCTAGATGTTCGATGAATAAATTCGCTTTGCATCTTCAGTTCGAGGTTTCGGCAGCTTCACCGTAAACCTATGCGCATTAACCGTTCCTCGTGTTACCCTTTCTGGCATAACGAATGATGGTATTTTCTTCTTAAATTCTACAGAACATTTACCATTTATTAATCTATAGAACAAGCAGAGTTCTGCGACATCTTTGTGGCGCTGTAGGCTGTCTAGATCTTTCGTAAGTCTGGAGTTTCGTATTATTCGGATGGCACGCTGCTGAACTCTATCCAGCAACTGGAGAGCAATGCCATATGCTCCACCCCAAACCTGATAGCAATATCCTATACAAGGTCTAATAAAGGTTTTATATATCTGGAGAACCTGATGCGATTTAAAAAATTGTCTGCATCTATTGAGGAACCCGAGTTTATGTCTTCATTCCAATTTAAATTGTGTCTAATTTGAACACGAAGCAGACGAAGTGAGTCACAACCCACGAGAAGGTGGCTTTTTACCACAAAAGGGTATTCGTTGTAACTTCTTTTGCGCGAGAAAGTGCATATTTGAGTTTGTTCCCCTTTAAATTTTACCTCATTTTTTACTCCCCACTCAAATATTGTTTCCAAATCGGAATTAAGCGAAGTGACAACTTCCAGCCGTTTACCGTGTAACTCTGAAGGAGTAGGCACTAAATATTTATACACGCTTAAAAATTTAGGTTGGTTTAAGCTCATTTAATTAAGATAATGGTTCTACATAAACTATAATTTGCCATTTCAATATGCATTGGGTACCATCAATATTGTCAATGAACAAAGCTGCAGCTCCGTATAACATCTTTCGAAATCTCTTTTTGTGAGTGCTGTTTTATGATATGCTAAATTGAATTTGTCGTCTGATCATACATTAGTTTCTTAATGCTGGTTATTTTCAAGACGTTGGATCTATTTACCCTTGTCATTGATGTACTATCACTGTGTAAATAAATTTATGTGTAAAGTCCAAGTATCAACTGAAGAGTTTGGTTACATTCTAGACCTAATCTTTCACAAACTTCTAAACTTCATTGAGTAACGCTGTAAACGATTGGCTCCTATCATTTATGTAAATCAACTGAAGAAATCAATGTTTAATCTCTGCACACTACAATGCCCATATGTAATATTAATCAGCATACTCCTACTATATAGAACTAAACTAAATTAATTCAACCTTGTCGAAAATTATATAGTGTAAATAGGAAAGAGTGGTGCAAGAAATAGTTACACACAACAAAGCTATACTGCACACAAAGCATAACGAAAATTGGTAGTCCAATTTAAACCAAAATACAGCGACTATCGCCATTATCATATGTACATATAATTAGCAGATATACGACATTAGTTTTATATACAAGTCGCAAAATATAAATGTGTATGTACAGTGATAAAATTTGATGTTGGTATACCGTGATTTGAGGTACTCCTGTATATATATGGAACTTAAATCTAAACAGGACAAATATATAAAATATTTTAACAAATTACCTTCCACATTGACTTCAATGTCTTCTAGGCGACCGCCTACATGATTTATAACTAAACTATTTGGCGAATGAACAGGTCCAGGACCAGCTAGCGATACTTGAGGACCAGTTGTCCCACCATTTATAACTACAGAAATGGGACACCCGGGTACAGGCATTTTATTAAATGAAACATTTATTATATGTTCACATGGTTCAGCTGGGACAAACGATACAGCGAATCTGGAATAAACAAGATTAGGTATAAAAAATTTATCGTACCGAGTGGTTTATAAAACTTACTTTGCGTTTCCTTGAGGATGTACTTGCGTTGGTATATTATGGCCTTTCGCTGATATCGTTATCTCTAAATTACCTTCACCAGCATCACCAGCGTCAACTGTAAATTGAACTGGTCTGCCAACTGTACCTCGGGTAACCGAACCAACAGATACGCGTGTTGCGTCGTATGATTTAGCTAAGAATGGGGTACCCTGGACTGGATATCCATTATATTCTACATTTATCGAATGTGCACCGACTTGAGATGGTGTAAATTCTGCTGTGAACCCAGCATGTATGTCACCAGTCACGCGTACTGGTAGTTCTCCATGTGGCCCGCGAACACTAACCGCTAATTCAGCTGCCCCACCGCCACTAACCGTTATGTGAAATGACGCGGGTCGATTGACTGGTATTAGTTCTAGATTCGATAAATTTAATAAAACTCGACTTGTATCGGCTACGGCACACATAAATGGACAACCGCGTACTGTTTCGCCATTAAATTTAATATCGATTAAATGCGGTTTTGCTTGTTCCGGCGTGAACGACACTAAACATCGTCCGCCGCCCACCACTTGGACATGATTTGGCACTTCACCTTCGTTTATGGAAATTTCTAATTGACCTTCGCCAGCCGCACTCGCATCAACACGAAATTGGCATGGTTGGCCGACAACACCACCGTTCACATCTGTGACTTGAATTAAACTTGAATCGTATACTTTTGCTATTAATGGACCACCAACTAGTTTAGTTCCATCAACCGATGCTTCTATGATATGTGTACCAACTTCGGTTGGTACAAATTCAATACGCATCGCACCATTTGCCGCCTCGTGGGTGATTCTAGCACTGACCTTGCTCTTGCTAGGAGAAAGTACATTTGCTAGACACTCCCCTCTATTGAGGGTTGTTCCAGGAGGCGGCAGTATCTCAAAAACCGCCGGCGTATTTGCTGGTACTAGACGTGTCGATTCGCCAAGCGTCGTTAAACCCGGAGAAGACATTATATCTACGTGCCACGGAGAACCTGTAATATAATAAGAAAATTGTTATTATTATTCACCTGTTCATTACAAGGTCAATTTTTTTTTCTTAATTAACAATTAAAATTAATTTTCGAAATTATACAAAAATACTTTCAATTACAATCAAATCTTAACAATATGTGTATACAATAAAAAGAATCTTGTTCACAAGAGATGGTTGCACAGTTTGAACATAAACTTGTTTTGTTTACTTAGTTTACAATTTCTTTAAGTATCGTAGCATATACGTATACAAATCTTGTCTAAACCAAACGCATTATAGTTAATAACATCTATATATAACTTTCACTATTTCATATAAAGATTGAAAATCATGATTGCAGTTATTGATCAATAATAACGATTATGATCCATAAGTGGACTCAAAAATAGTTTTAACGATTTTTCTTGCACTCATTCACTGTACACGAGTGAAGTACGTGAATTTCCCTTTTTCTACGAAAAAATTTCATTTTGTTAAATCGCTTACGGTTATGAAACTTTTTTTATATAATAAATCAGTTAACTTGTCTTTATTAGAGTGAATAGTTTTATCTCCATCCATGCTCATGCCCTCTGCGTATATACATACGAAAGTACTTATCGAGTTGATCTGCAACCGCAGAATATTTTAAAAGAAAGCGCGCTGATGAAATAGATCAGATCAACGATCAACATTCATAAAAACAAACAAAAAATGTTGATAATAAATTCATAACGTTATTTAATGTCGTTGGTATTTTGACGATATGATTGAGTTTTCTTATACTACAGGTGTTAAGTAAAACAGTCATGAATGTTTGACGCTTGATTTGAATAATTTATAGGTACACAAATGATCTGATATCTATATGGTATAATCCAAAGTAGGTTAGCAATTTCATATTAACACTATAAACCTAAAACCGTGCTAAGATATAATCTCGTATGATATAAACCGGTATATTCTATAGGTGGTCGGGCACCATTACAAATGATATTACACACTTATGATGAAGTGTGAAATTGCTTCGATCGATCGGTGGAATTTTCGATTTTTTTGGGGTATACGTTGGCTAATTTTACATCATTAAATTCAGTGGGTGTGTTTTTCGAAACCCTTTCTTTTAAAACCTTCTAAGCTCTAAACCTCCTACTTTTTTAATTTCGATTGTGGCATGATGTGTCCAAGACCGATGTAACAAGAAGTCCAATTGTTCTCTCGAGTACATATTTTGGTTAAGCAACCATGCTCTCATCGGCCAGATAGCTTATTAAAGCTGCGTCTATGGAAGAGCAGGAACCAGATTTGAATTCCTATAAGGGTGGGATGTAAAATGGATTTTTTACCGTGTTAGAGTACCGAATTCATCAGTCTACCCATCTTCCATGTCAGTACTATAGACTTGCATACAGCTATGCAATGTGCAGATGGTTCTACGCAAATAATCCGTACGTAAATCGAAACTATATTACGCCTTCGATTTGACTGTAATGGTGTAAGGACGAAAATAAGTGAAACATTTAAGGGGGGTGAGTACGTTGAGCTCCAAAAAAGATTGCAAACGAATTTAAGAAGTCAATGTCTCCTTTCTTTCTCAACTTTAAACTGGCTTCATGTCATTTCACATTCGGTTATAGTTATGTTTCGAATAATCTTTCTCCTTGCGACTACTGCCATTGAACTGGTTTCACGATTTTCACATCACAATTTCCATGCCAACAGAACAGCTATTTAGTGGAAACGGTTAAAAATAAGAGGTAGGCTCTTGAAAATATTCGCTGCAAATGGCTCATTGGGATATAAATTTGTCTTCCTATGTTAAGCTCTCGAGTTCAACTCCAACCGTTGTTCGACAATAGTTAACTTGATTGATTTGAAAGTATCGAATAGTTTAAGTTCCTCTAAGCATTTCAAAGTTATTTTGCATAAATGCTAGCATCATAGGTTGCAAATCGATATCAAGCTCGCCGAAGACAATCGGGCCTTAAACCCTCTAAATCCAGATTGACATCATGCATGAAATTAAAGAACAACCATTATGCTGGCTCGGTCACGTTCTGGGTGCTAATCCGCAGTAAATGGTATACAGCTGATATACATTTTTGGCTTTACGACGTAGGTAAGTGATCTGGGACCTTCTTATTGTTAACAACAGTATATGAAGAGCTTACTTCGAAACCGATGGAATCAGATTGTTGATACGGTACAGGCCTGTTAAAAATAGTTGCATACTCATTAACATCAAAAGCACAACAAAAGCAGTCAAGTGTGTATATAAGTTTATGTATATTAGTTTTTCCAGCTCAATCAATCCATCAGAACCGTAAGTGGAACAATTTCTATTTGATATACTCATCAAACGTCGAAAATAAAATGTACGCTCAACATAGAATTTTTCGAATGTCGTAAGACTTGCTAAACGTGGTTTTGTATATAATATTAACGTTAACCATAACATTTCCAATCGGCCACGAAACTAAATATCTAATTATCACCTTGTAATTAATAAAACATTCTTACCGTAAATCAAGTGATGCGGAAATTTTATAAAAATAAACGATATACGAATTATGATCAACCTTGTTTTATATGTAAACGGTTGTTGTTCGTCTTAACATACCACACCACCTCATCACATTCCACACAATATTGTTTTATAAATTGATAAAACTTGTTGAAGTAATTGTTATAATACATCACTTGTTATAACAAAAATTCCAACTGGCATCACACCGCATATATACACCAGACATTCGTTTGTTAATTAACGTTAATTACAATTAATCTAAAATGTCGCAACTCGAAATACAAGTCTTTGTTTGAAATCAACAAAACCAATATTAACAATAATGAGTTTAAATTTTAAGTACATTTATTATATTATATAGTTAAGTACTGTGTAGACACGCAGGTAAAAACTTTTACTATACAAAATATTTTCGTTTGAAAGGCCATTGAGAACGATATAGTTATGTCATATTTGGGTGTGGCACACAATTATTCAAATCTTAATTCTGGAATTCGATGTCATCAAATAATAATTATTTAGACACAGGCATGTTTAACTCGCGCTAAATACATAACTAAACACAATCGTCATGCCGTATGGCAATACGATGGCAGCAATAATTTTACAATTGCGCATGAGCAATTTACTCATATGCGAGAAATTACAATTCTATTGTACAAAATACAAACAATATATCAAATTGATTTTGCATGCGGCTTTTACATGTTGAATATATAGCAGCGCTTGTATATACGAGTATTATAACTCCATTCTCGACACATTAGATTTGGTTTAAAGATAGAACTCGCGTGTGTTGTTGTGAGCGCGGCTGTGTGTAAACGAGTATAGAAAACAATATCACCCACTTTTTACTTGTACATATTGCTACAACTTTAGCAAATCAGTTTGGTTTTACATATACATATTTTTTTTTGCATCTAATCTTGTATTCAGAGCATAACATAAAAAAGCTGATTAAATTAACATAAGAACTGAAATCGGATGAAAAATGGTGATGAACAAAAAATGATTTTAATAAAAATATTATTTTTTAGTTAATAAATAATTTCGTTTGTCAAATATACGATAGTGGATAACGGAATTATTATTATAGTATCTTCTTACTATTCGTCTTATAAAGGGTATTCCAATAAGAGGTTTCATTTTGAATAGCCTGCTATGTGGGCAGCTGTCAATTTTGAAGCTGTCCTCTTTTGACATTTGACAAGTAAAACCTACACCATTACCTAAAATGGTACAATAAACGCTTTTTTTTTTTAATTTCTCTAATCTGTTTTGGGGCTAAAGGCAAAACAGATGAGGTCCTTACTTATACGCCATTACAGCCAATTTGAGGACGTACGGCTATAGGTCCGATTTTCCTAACCATCTGCACACTGCCCATGAGTTCTGCAATCCAACAGGGGGTCATAGTTGTGTTCATTCACACCACAGATCGGAATCCCATGGTGAAAAAATCCTTTTGCATCCTGCCTCTATCAGGATTCGAACCCGGTACCTCCCGCTCCAACTGCTGCAGCTTTAACCACTGGATAAACGCTTTAACAACGCAATGAAATTGTTAAAATTCACTACAAAAATTGTGAACATTTTGCATGAAGCCCTTTCTCGGCCGGCAGTAGTGAAACTGGTGGAACAATTTGAGCTGTTGGGACAAGTTAATGATGTGAAGAATTGAAACTGTGTGCGTTATTCAAGAACAACTGGAAACATTGCTGCTGTAGCAAATAGTGTTGAAGAAAATCTAGGTTTGTCGATTCCTCTTCGACCGTTGGAATAAGATATTCCACCAACGACATTTCACCGTATTTTGCATAAAGACTTAGGTCTTAAGGCTTTTAAAGTTCAGTTACCACAAGAACTCAAGCCGGTCGATTACCATTAACATCGTATCTTTGCTGATTGGGCCATTCAAATGCATCAAAATGATCCGGATTACGTTAGTAACCAAAATTATCGCATTTGGGACTCAGAAAAACCAAGAATGATTGTTGAAAAGCATCTGCATTGGACCTTCCTTTTTCGAAAATGATGCTGGTACGAGGAATGGATTGCGTTTTCGAGCTATGATTAATGATTTTTTATGGTCGTAATTGAAAGATATTGATGTGGACGACGTTTATTTTCTGCAAGGCGGCGCTATGTGCCACACAAGTAACGAAACAATCGCAATTTTTCAAGAAGTTTCCTGACCGTGTTATTTCTCGAAGAGCTGATCACAATTGGCCACCTAGATCTTGTGATTTAACACCTTTAAAATTTTTTCTTTAGAGCCACGTGAAATATAAGATCTTTTCCAATACTCCACAATCGATTCAAGACCATAAATATGGAATTCATGAAGTTATCGAGGACATGCCGCCTCATTACAATGAAATAAACATTCATTGGTTTCTCTTAAAAACTAAATACTCTTTTTGATAATATCAAAATGAAATCTCTTTTTGGAAAGCCCTTCCGTTTTAATTTATTCGTTAATGTTAACAATTATACTCATATTACTGTTGTCGCTGGATAGTATTAATTTATGGAAAAACTGTCTGCGCGGCATAAAAGAAATACAAAAACGCTGATTAATCATAAATAGTGATTTGTCATTTGGAAAATGAATAGGTGAGAGAGTTCGGTTTGTGAAAATGAAAAATAATACACAAAACTAATAACTAAATTTGTATAGTCATCATAATATGGTAATCAAAGGTGTTTGGGTCGGTTAGAGGTAAAAAGTAACAATTATACTAGTGATTGTTAAGTTTAGACATTTATATGCGTCAACATTTCGTAAATCTTGGTCTAATAACATAATTTAGTGTTACACCAAATGGAAACCGTCATACAAATTCATAATCAAGTAAATGTTACCTGAAACTATTTCCCAAAACTGGTTTGTCAAAATGTCAAAATCGGATATAATATTTACCGTACCTCTAGCAGAACCATTTCAAACTTTATCAAAAACAAATGAATTTCCGGTAAAAAACTGTCCATAAAATCTGTTCTTAAAGTACTTCACATAATCAAGGTGACCTTGATGAAATAATATGTACCCAGGTAGTGGAAAGTAGCAGAACTAATCCTACTGAACGTGTAATTGGCAAAATTATTGATCGTTTTGAAGAAACTAGTTCAGTTGGAATTCGTAAACCGTATCTACATAACCTTCTGTTCTTACTCCTGATGACAGCTGCTAGTGTAATTGTTTGTAATGAACAAAGAGTAGCAACCAAGCATGGTTCATAAGAATTAAATATTTCACGAACGACATTACGACACATTTTGCATGTTGATCGTTATTTGCATCCATAATCGTCAATGTTTTGTTAGTTAGATGCTTACACGAAAAACAGGTTTATAGAATCAAACATAACTTTTAGCGATAAAGATCATTTTCTTCTTAATGGGTACGTCAATTAACAAAATTGTCGAATTTCGGGAACGGAGAATCCTCATTAATAACGAAGCAGAACTTTATCCTGTGAAACAAAACAGAGTAACATGCTACACAAATCGTGCAACAATCCAGTTATTGTCAACAAATATTTCAGATCGCATAATTTCAAGACATTATTATGTTCCTTCGGCACTAAACAGCCCGGATTTAACACCATTAAGGCAACAATAACGCTGAAGTCATTGACCAGGACTATATTGATATGCATTGATTACATGGCGGCATATAAACGAGTATAGTAATTTTCGGTCACTATGTACCACTATATACCAAACGCATAAGCTCGATGAAGTCTTATCCAGATATGAACAACAGCTAGACAGATGAAAATATTCCAAGGCTATGATATACGATTACTGAGTTGGTAACAGTAGATACAGAAGTTACCTTTTCGATCTGAACAAAACAAAAGCTCAAAACTCTCAGAATATATTTTAAACAATATTAAAACATATAAGTTGACTCATTTGGATGCGGCTTCCACTTTTATGGGACCTGAGCCTGCTTTCGGAGTGACGTCATTATTTCTGAAACGAGAAATTAACTATCTCTTATCGACTATCCAAAATCTTCTTTGGATCAATAAATCAGCAAAGATCCCAATCCTTGTTTGATTGTGAAAGACGCACTTTGAGGATCTTGCTGGGCATTCTACCGGCATTGATCCCTGAATAATCATATTTTTCGATTGAAAATTTGGATTCTGTTCTTCATACTCTTCCCATAGACTGCACTGCTTCGGATCACAAATCCTATTTAAAAATCAACTGACGACGTTGAGGATACGAGATATCTTGGACTTCATTAGAAGAACAAACATATTTCGGGACTGAATATGTCTGGAAGGGATATCACAATGGGCCAATCGAACCTTAGTGAATGGAAAAAAAACGTAAGATAACGCTTAAAGCACAACAATGTTCGTTAAATATTTTAGATTTTATTATTTATCATCAGTCTGAACTACACCCTATAACAATGAACAATATCAAATTAATTTCGACTATAATGGTGATCATTCCAGTTGAACTACTAAACAGAACTTTAATACCTTCGCCAGATAATATGTATATGGGTTATGAACCTAATATTACATATGTGAAATAGTATTATATTAGATTGGCTTTTATACTATGTATATGTGTACAAAGAGTGGCTCAAATGTTAAGCAATATATTTGCAAAACACTTAATGCTAATATGAAAATAATTGACAAAGACAAATGATTGTCTATATACTTTAAATAGAATGGCCATTAACACTATAGATCATATTACATTTTTGTTATGTACTCGATTAGTTGTACCTATATAGATACACCATATACTGCAAAACTTATAGTTTAGATATTTTTAATGTTACAAAATACCTTTCGGTTTTTTTTACATTTATGTATATAGTACGTAGTGCTATAACTACCCACCGAAATAATAATACTCAGCTAAGCTAAAATTAATAACTATTCTCGATTCTGAATCATTATTAAAAATGGCACACAACAAAAATATTATAGAATTATCTTGCTTTGCTATACAAAAAAAAACTTTCAATAGTTTGGAAAATTATAAGTCATGATTTTTTTTTTTGTGTCACGGAATCATATTCAACACATAACATACTGAGAGGTTAAAGAACTGTGTATATATTAAGAAGTGTATATCTCTCTTTACTCGTTATAATATATATTTACTTTGTAATGTCTTCAAATGAGAGTGTATATCTTTTACTGGCAAATACAGATGTGTTTTTAGAAATATGATTACTGAACGATTGCTATACTACTTATATTAATTGATTACAGAAGACGTTACTCAATTTTATCATCTCGTTTGACATTGAAAATGTTGGTATAACCAAAAAGGTTAACATTGTTATTTAACTAACATTTTCTAACAAACTATTTCCGTATTTCGAGGTCATATTTCATTGATATCATCGCGCATGAACGATTGCATTAAAATATATTTTAAGTATTTTAATAACATCGATCGGTCGTTTAAGTTATTTTAAATGAGTATATAGTTTTGTGCCCAACTATAGACTGATTGCATTTCCTGTATATTGACGTATTACATTCACAAACAATAATTAAAATCGACCCACGATACGTATATAATGATGACTCAATTATTGTATATACGCGATGTTCTGTAATGTAAAACTGGTCCAAAATGAGTAGGAATATAAATATTTAAGAGGTTGAACTAGAAGATACGCTTATTGTAAAGAAGTATTTGGAAATCAATATCTTCACATTTAGGTATATAATAGATATACTTGAGTCATAAAATAATAATTGATTCATAATTGTATGTTATTTAGCAACATAAAACAGTCATACCTATACATTTAGTCGAACTTAAATAATATTCTAACTCTAGTTCTGCAGCACCCGTTTAGCCCAGCAATGGACGTTGTGCGAAATTACAAACTTAGGAGTCAAATTAAGGCTACATTTTTATTCAACTAACAGTCTCGTTGAAACAAAACAAATTTGAATTGGTGATCATTTTGTGGTGCTTTATCATACTTTTATATCACGGTTGGAGACTTTCCTGATATAAAAAAGGTCTACAAGGACATCCCTGTTCAATAAATTTAAAAGGAGAAATACTTAATTTAAGGAGAAATAAATGTTTTAAGGTGTTATATTGACATTTCTATATGACCCCAAAATTAATTATACCATTTTTTTAAGTGGTAGAATAGATAGTGATGCAATTTTTACAATATAAGTATGTCTATAAATACAGCTTAATTAATGAGATTGTGAACAATATCATTAATTAGGCTGTATTAAACATAACATATAACAAACAGTATAAAATGTTGACTTGTAAAAGCGAGATGGTATATTTATATTATTTTTTTACTCGTTTCAATATGCGACGTGAAGTTATTCATTCATGATTCACCTGCAGTAAGCTGCGACAATTTCATTTTATCATGCTTTTTATCACTAAATGAGCACTACAAAAAGACCATCCAGATAAAACTCTTTTATGCATACATATTTCGAGACATGTACTAATTTATACTTAAAGAACTGTATTTATATATTAAACATATATTTAAATAGTTAGATTAAACATAAAACGGACGTTGTAGTCTTTCCAATTTCTATTGTCTGTTCAAACTGAACACTCTCTCTTGTTTTTCCCCTTTTGGCCATTTTCGGCTAAATAAAACAAAATTTCAAAAAAAATTAAGTCGTCTATGATAATTATGAGTTTTTCGTATGTCGTTTTATTTCGTCTATATATTTAACAAACCCGTTAGCAGCGTGACGCGTGTTCATAAACTGAGCATAGTAACAATATATATATATCAACAATTACAGTTTACATAAACTTTCATTGCAACAACAGCCATGTGCTTCTTGTTGATCATAAACTTTCCACACATTTTCCCCTTATTGTTGGAAATGTCATACGTAACTCAACTTGGTATATTGCCTTTCTATATATCAAAAGCATTTTATTTTTCGTTATTAAGTATTCCGGGCAAACTAGATAATGTTTAATACTAATACTAATACTAATAAATATAATAAATTTATGAAGTTTACACCCTGTCATTTACAACAATATCGTTGTACAAGTTTTAACTATGACAGTTGACAGTTATTTCAATGAATTCAATCATTTAAATTTTTTCCAACGCAATATATTTCAACAAGTAGCCCAAATATTGTTGAAAAATAATAAATAATTTACCTAGGAAGGTTGTAACCTGTAACTTTTTATAATTAATTGAATGATTAATTGAACATAACAATAATAATTTTACATTATACAAATATTGAAGCCAATTTATTCAATATGGATCGGAATCAAACAATAAGTTATAGTTCCTAATATTATAAAATATTTGTTAATTGCGCCAATCGAACGGTATCGATCGAACGCAAATTTAACCAATCTGGATCAAACGTAAAATATACCATACATAATCGATTCATTTATTTATTTAAATCAAGAGTTAATATATCGCTTTAATATACGCATGAGTTACACAAATTATTAATTTTTGTATTTGTTGACTTGTTTTGTTTAGAGATCGTTAACCAAATAATTTATTTTAACCGTTTTTATATTGTAAATTTTATTCAGTATTTTTATTTTGACGTTTTATATTTTGATTGTAAAATATATTTTTTAATTCGTGATTTTCTAAACATTTCGATAAATATTTTTCTTTGTTGTTGTTCTCATGTACATGAAATTATATTTCGGTTTAGTTTGTGCGGAAAACTTTTATTAATCGAGTTAAGTGAGAGTTTTATTTGGAAAAGAACCGCAACTTATAGCATTGATCGACATATGTATATATAAATATTTCACATACGATTTCGATTTCTAAATATTTATACAGTGTAATGCAAAAGTATATAGACACTCGATTTATTAACGCAGACAAATTAAAATATTTATTATAATTAGTTTAATGACTTTCATTTCGCTGTATGTAAACATATGTAAAATGCGTTCACAAAATAACATGTACAATATTCCAAAATTATGCTTAAATGATACTATAAATCAATTACCTTGAGTAAATGCTGTTGAGTTTGGTAAAAAGAACTTTTTTTGTAAAACAACTTTCACTGATTTTGTTTTTGCTGTTATTATTTTAAATTAAATTTTTCAGTAATGTATAATATATTAAATTGATCGAAAGATGAGTTTCGAATAGAAAATATATTTTTTATTAAAGTCAACTTTCGAACAATTATCGAATCGTTTAAATTTTATTTGTATTATTACAACTATTCTACTTGCTGTATTATCAGTATATATAATAATTATTCACTAATTCATCGTGACCTGCGAGTCTAGACTAAACATAATAGATTTAAACACAGTAACAATGAAAAACTAAAATACTCGTATGGGAATTTACTACATTAAAATAAAGATAACATAAATCATAATGTAATATAGGAATCATGTACGTTTACTATATGTCACGTTTAAGTAATCAACATACAGAATGAATGAAGATTAAATAAGAATAACATTGGAATTTTAAACTTTGTTGAATCTAATTTTAGTAGGTAAAGGTAAATGTTAAGCTCCAATATCTCAGGGTTAAAATGGCAGGATAACAAAAGCTATTAGTAAACAGTTAGTAGTTGGCAAATAACTGAACAGTTAAAAAGGGTTAAAATGACAGGATAACAAAAGCTATTAGTAAACAGTCAGTAAGCAAAACAGTTGGCAAATAACTGAACATATACAATATTATGCAATAAGCTCTTTAGATTATGTCCGAGTTGGCCTAACCTAGTGGTTCCCAAAAGTGTGGGTCAAGTGGTGGTGTTTTAAGGTGGGTCGTCAAAAAATGTATTATTTAGTTGTATGTATTAATTTTTTTGTAATTAACTTGATGCAATATTTGTTATACAGGCAAGCATATGTTTGTAACAAATTATTATGTGCATTCGCTTAAAAACTAAATTTTTAAACGGGAACTACCAACGTTGGTTATATTGGGAAAATTGTGTGAAATTCAATTCTTTTAAATAAGACTAAGATAAATCGACATTTAAAACAAATTAAAAGGGGTCTCAAACCTCTTTGTTGAACGATTATGTACTAATATTGGACCAATATAATCTTGATGTACATTTATTATTTGCAATCTCCTACTATAAACGTATAACTAAAACTTAATTTACCTAGATAGTCTATTTTAGTTCTAAACTAAAACATACTTAAGGATTTACAAAATATTTAGAAAGCATTAAGGAAGCAAATATGTTGTCATGACTAAATCCATATATGGTATATACATAAAAAGTATAATGTCCGTTTTATTTTTTTACCACAAATTTGTATAATTACATTGTTCTTAGCCGCAAAACTAATGTTGTTTACTTAATAACCTAACGTGTCTTACAATATATTGACCTTAACGCGTTTGTTGTGCGAAATATTTAATTTAGTGTCAGACCCTGTAACATTGTTACTCTTCAAGTATCAGTAACAGATTTAAAATAGTAAGAGTTAAGGCGCAAAAATTTAAGTCGGTTGTTGCTACCAGAATATCTGTGATAATACACTAAACTCGTCAAACTTCATTATAGTTTTGACATTCTTGGGGAGGCGAATCATAGTATTGCATCTTATCTATATAATTTTCATTGATTGGTGATAAAGGTACAATAACAAATTGAGCTTAAGCTAACTAATATAAAACTTAACTGGGTGTTGGCAACATCATTTATATAACCTACATCATTAAAAGAGAACTATCGTTACAAAGGGAGTAAAGCATTGCGTAAATAGTATACGTAGAGCTACGTAGCAATGATATTAACTTTTGAAATTAATGGAGATGACAAAATAATTTTTTTTAACACGCATAGTACAAATAAGCCGGATTAGTGTTATTAAATTTTGGATAGATAGAATTTAGAATATACTCGCATCGCAATTATAAAAAATGTTTGTGAGATGGCAAAAAACACTTCTACTCACTAATAAGGTTAATCACTAAATTTCTTAGTTTCGCTAATTTATTTTGTCACTTTCTTCTAGTTTTAACATTACTGGCCCACACCGCAAAATCATGAGCTTTTTAACTCTCAAAACCTACTAATTTTTTTTTCATTTTACAACCAAATTTTGTACAATATAGGAATTTAGGTTTGATCAATTCCCTTCGTTCAACATTCATTGAGAATATTAATAGATATTCATGAGCAATTAACAAATTAACATACTTTCCATGGAAAATCTTTAGTCTTTTAATGCGAATAACGTTGACTTTCAACATTTTTCGAACAGTATTATAACCTGAAAGAAATGATAAGGTTAATACCATACAATTTCAAATGGCAAGAATGGTTTTACTGATATGGCTGTTGCTTTTGTTCAAAGTGATACCATATCACCTCAATTAAACTGTTCTCATTATGGTATACCAAATTAAGTATCCACCTTATTGTCCATCTATAATTCAGAACTGTCAATCTATAACTCAGATTGCAGAGGTTTACATGTCAAATGAGGAGGTAATTGGCCAAATAGAGACCTATTTTGCAGAGTTAATGATAAATGCACTGAAAGAAATAATCGGAGATATCAACAAAAAAAATTGGTTCATATTACAAAAATTTACGTTCGTTTTCAGCCAACGCATCGGTTCGCAAATCCAACGAAATTAAAAACGTTGATTTAACAAAATTTATTTTCTCCAAACTTGTACAAATATTTCGTAAACGTATTTCGTGGCTTGTAAAAAGGTTTACAAATATAGTAGTAAAAGGTACAATGGTCTGTGTAAAATTAACAAATTAATGTGGAAAATAAAAAATTGGTTTTTACGAAATCGGATTGTTAAATATAACTACCCAGACAGTAAATTTAATAGTTTTGTTTGTAAAATTTAACAATGATAATTGTTAAATCAATAAAACTTATTTGTTAGAATAGAAAATAAATCTGTTATGTTTACGAAACGTTTTGTTAATTCAGTAACTCTAATTGTTAAATTTACAATTTTGGCATGTACAATTATCGTAAGGAAATGTAAAAATTACATACCTATAATAATAGAAAATTTTACAAATATTAGTCTTAAGTTTAACAAGATTAATTGTTAAATTGTTAGTCTACGTAACAAAATTAGTTGTAAACCCTACAAATGTAATTCGTTAGTTGTACGAAATAGGTATGTTAAATTCAAGGGAAAGGTTTGTAAAAATATATATATATATATATATATATATATATATATATATATATATATATATATATATATATATATATATATATATATATATATATATATATATATATATATATATATATATATATATATATATATATATATATATATATATATATATTATATATATATATATATATATATATATATATATATATATATATACCAATTTTTAAATTGAATAATTGATACACGTATTTATTTAAATTTAATTATAATATTTATTGCAAATAATTACTATTATAAAACTATTAATTTGTTTAAAACATTTAATTATAAACTAAATCTATTTAAATTCCAAAATTAATATGTTAAAATAAAATATTAAAATATATTTGTGGTGCTTAAAAACTATAAAATAATTTAGTAATAAAATTTAGCTTAAGTTATAAAATAAAATTTTAGTTAGCAAAACTAATTTAAATGAAAAAACCCTAATTAGATATTAAACACTATTAGATAAACACTTTATATTTTATAAATATTTAAAAGAGATTTATGTTATCTTGACACTAACACAAATTTTCGGAGGTTCCTTTTCGTACAGTTGTTTTATTTCCTTTGCCGAAAATCTGCAAATACAAAAATTAAATATAATTAGAAGTTGTTAATATTTATATACAAATATATTATTTATTATTTTAATTTAACTACTTACTGTTTATTGTTTAAATTGTGAAGGTTTTTATGCAAAGAACTTCAGCATCATAACATAGTCTTTTCTTACTGACTCTCACTGGCCCTTATCTTCTGCGATTCCAGTTTGTACAGTGGTTTATATCGATTGCTGAGTCGAGATCTGCAAATACAAAAATTAAATATATTTAAAAGTTTATATTTAATATAAATCTATAAATATATATATATATATATATATATATATATATATATATATATATATATATATATATATATATATATATATATATTTATATATATCTATATGTATCTATATATATATATATATATATATATATATATATATATATATATATATATATATATATATAATATTTTTGCTTTCATGCATAAGTTGTTTTAATTTAACTACTTACTATTGTTTAAATTATGAAGGTATTTATGCAAAAAACTTCGGCATCATAACGTTTTGTTTTCTTAGAAAGTTTCCAATCCGAGTTTAAATAAATTAATCCTTTTAAAATACTTGTTGATCTAAAAATAACAGAAACCCATAATTATATATATATATATATATATATATATATATATATATATATATATATATATATATATATATATATATATATTTACTACATATATATATATATATATATATATATATATATATATATACATATATATATATATATATATATATATATATATATATATATATATATATATATATATATATATATATATCTATATATATATATATATATATATATATATATATATATATATATATATATATATATATATATATATATATAAATATTTAA